>NW_006499364.1:2993035-3049926 GCF_000471905.2 Amborella trichopoda
CCAATAGATGTATATATGTTTTGTCTGTCACATCTCAGGAATAACAGTACTGTAAATTATTGGGGTGTGACAAATTCCATCATGCGCGTAAGGTCCGGGGCTACCATTGGTCTGCCCCATACGTGATGAGCAGTCGGATTCCACACACGAGCGTGTCAAAGTTTCTATAAATTTTGACTGCTGGAATTCAGATTCATGCCAAAAACCCAAGACTACAAAATCTTCGTCCGAGTACAAAAGCCAGCCTCGTTTGTCGCCACACGATAGTGACGGCATGCTTAGTGTGAACGAGCGAAGAAATTATGGAAAAACATCAAGGAACGAATACACTATCTATCGAAAGTTTTCAAGATTCGCATGAATTTCAAGTCGCATGATCGTGGCTTAAAAATACAATTTGTGGCTTGAAGTTGGTATCAAATCGATCGCCATGCCGAGCCCTATAAGAAAAAAATCAGCTTTTGGACAAATGGGCACCAGAGCAACCCTAGATCATCTGCGGAAGATCTAGGGCAGCAGTAGGGACTATTTTGTAAGGGTAAAATAGTCATTTTACACCATTATTAGATTTTTTTTTTATTTAATTAAATTGTAATTATCATCAATGGAGATATTTTTTGGGCATCCACCCATGTTTGGGCTCAATTCTATAAATACATGCTGAACCTCATTGTAAAGGGTCTTTCCCTGACCCCCCCCTCATACTTTTAATTGATGAATAAAGTTTGAGCTTTTCCATTGAGTTTGGTAAGCACGTCTTGGAGAGAGAGAGAGAGGAGAGACAAGAAAAAGTTTGGTACCCTCGATGAAAGTAATTTTATCTTTCCTCCTCTTTTCTCTCTCCTCATCTCTATCTTTCTGTCTCCTCTCATATGTCTCTTTCCTCTCCTCCTCTTGTTTATCTCTTTCTCTCTCCTCCTCTAATCTATCTCTTTCGATCACCTCCCTCACAAACATGGCCGGCAATGACCATCGTTGTGCATGTCTCTTGTTCTCTCTTTCTCCCTCTTCTTTTTCTTTTCTCTGTCTCTCTCAGTTCCCTCTCAAATATTCACGGCAGCGGCCAGCACTGCGCATGTTTCTCTCTCTCTCTCTCTCTCTCTCTTTCCCTTTCTCATCTTTTTTCTTCCTCTTTTCTTCCTTCTCGCCTCCTTTTCCTCTCCCTTCTCTTTCTTTCTCCTCTCCTTTCTTCTCCCTTCTCTATTGCTGTATTTTTCCCTCTACCGTGGACGGTGGAAGCTCATCGTCGTCCATGCTTTCTTTTTCTTTTCTCTCTCCTCTCTCATCTTTCTCTCTTCTCTCTCTTCTTCTCTCTTCTTTCTTCTTCTTCTCTCTTTCTCTCTCTTCTTTCTTTTCTTCTTTTCTATCTTTTCTTTCTCTTTTTCTCTCTCTTCTTTCTCTCCTTTCTCTCTCTTCTTTCTCTCTTCCCCTTTTCTCTCTTCCCCTTCTCTTTTTATCTATGCCCCCCTCATCTCTCTTCTTTCTCTCTTTCTACTTTCTTTTTTCTCTCTCATTTGATCAAGGGACAAGTCTAGCACTGTCATAATAGTCTCGTCGTCGAGCAGTACTGTCGTCGTGTCGGTCTAAGTTACCTTGCTTGTCTTGTTGCCGCATCGAATTAACCGTTGTGCCAGACTGGTTGGTGTTCGTGTTTTGTCGTTGAGTAGTATTGTCGCTGCACCGGTTTACGTTATCATACCCATCTTGCTACCACGTCAGGTCAATCATCAGGCCAATCTAGCCACTATGCTAGGCTAGGCACCCGATCAAATATCACTTTCTTTTCTTTTCTTCTCTCTTCTTCTTTCTTTCAACCCTCATCTCATCATCTTTCCTCTTTTCTCCTTTGAATGTGCATGCCTGTGTACATTCGCCCAAAGACAAGGTGGGGTCTTTTGGCCCACTTGTTTTGATTTAAGAGGGCGCCCATGCTAGCCAGCCCGTGTAAGTCCTGAACCCAATTTAAGTTCCTCTCTTATCGATTGTTCTTGAGTAAGGTTCCCGAGAGAGCGATCTCAAGTCCCGGGTTTCCCTGAAACCTGGGATGCTAGATTATCCAGATTCAGAGGGTGAGATCGAGACACCTAACCAGCTTGGCGACTCCACTGGCTACTTATTACTCCTTTGTCGGATCGTACTTTTTTGGCTAGTTTCTCCTTTGTTTTTTTTTTCACACACCCCATGGCTTCCCGGTTCTTTAACCCATTCATTTGGATAGGGGATTTTCTCATCCCCGTATTTGCGAGCTTCCCCTGGGAACAAGTTCCTCGAACTTCGTACCCAACTTTTCTTTTGAGGAAAGACTTAAGATTTAGCGCTCAGGTCTTAACCTGGATTGGTGTGAGAAGGGACTTAAAAGTCCCTAACTCCCCATCTCCTTACCCTGGTGGAACTTCCACCAAGGCACCCTGCATTAGTAGTACATCTGCTACCACTCATAGGAACTCACTTATCGGTCGTATTGCCGAGGTAAGCCAGAAGGCTGCTTAGTCCCTTTCTATAAAGGGCAAGAAAATTGTTGTTGCTTCGGTGGGTAAGCCTGAAGGCTGGCCAGTCCTACATTCCTACACCACCTGGAGTCTCTATGATTAGAGACGCAACATATCGAGACACTTGTTCACCCTGTAAGGGGCAGGCCTCCACCTATTTCCTTACAAACATGTGCTCGCAGTTCTCGGCCTCCTAAGGCCAGACCACCTATTCGTGCTCCGGCTGACGCCCAAGTCACCCGGAATGCTATCCATGGGGCGTACACAAGCCACCTTCCTAGGCCACTGCCCTCTCCCGACCCAAATAACATTGAGAGTCGGTCTCCTCTTCTTCTGCCCTCCCGATGGATATCTCAAGACATGGTACTCGAAGGTTTTCCCTAAGAGTATCATCGTCAGTTAGCCTCATCATGTCATCTGTGCCTCTAGAGCCTACAAAGGAGCTTGGGGACAAGGCCTGATGATTGATGAAGTTCTTCAACTTCCAAGGCAGCGGCCAAAGTTAGCCCCTATCTAAGGTTTGCATTCGCTGCCCCATCTTATGGATATGCTCATCTCATGTTCTTAGAGGACAAGTCAATGTCGACCCCAATCTTAGTTCGGGAGAGAGTTCTATCGCAGTCTAAAGCTCAAGCAAGACAGAGGACTGCACATTCTGATTATGAAGTCGATCAGAAAATTCAGGGCACCCAACTCTAAGGGTCTCCTTGTTTGAACGTATTTTTCAGCACCTTGGTCCCTGGTAGGAAGCAGGTCAATAAAAGCTTATAAAACAGTGGAAATTCCCTACTGTCTCAAAAATGCCCCAAAATTGGTCAAGATCTTCGTTAGCACTTCAAAAAACCACCTGCCAAGTTTTATCACGATCAAACATGTCTAAGGCTTTGAACACAAAGAAACAATTTCAACGAAATCAGTCTCTAGCACCCTGAAATGGACCCTGTAACTAGAGCCATACTTTTGGTGCGTCAAACAACTGTGGGACCACCGTCATTAGATTTGGTACACTAAAAAAACCCTTATGGATCAATTTTGGCTTAATCGAGCACTCCATGACAAAGTTACAGGTAAAATACCGAAAAGGGATATCCACACACTATTTTCATGTGGCCACTCTACATCAAAACAACATTAAAAGTTATTGTTTTTACAGTCATGGGTAGTCACTTTCGGGGCCTATATCTCACTTGTGAGAAGTCAGATCACTCCCAAATTTGGTGAGTGTGTTCGTCTCATCAAGATGAATAATTCGATATGTGGTACACAAAATCGAGTTGTGTTTGTTGCAACGTGATCGTGACGGCATGCTCAGTGTCATTCAGTGAAGAAGTCATGAAGAAACATCAGGAATGAGAACACAATCCATCTGAACTTTTCAAGATTCATCCAAAATTCAAGTCTCATGATCATGGCTCAAGAACATGATTCATGGCTCGAAGTTGGTATCAAAATGATCGCCATGCCGAGTCTTACAAGAAAACAACAATCTTTCGATCAAATGGGCATCAGATCGACCTCGGGTCAGCCAAGAAAGATCATTCAAGTTCTCGAGTAGCAACATGGATTGTTCTGAAATTCCACACATTGTTAGGGAGGGAAAAAACGATCCTTTTGCAACCACTTTTAGAATTTCTTTAAATTCAATTAAATTGTAATTATCTTCAAATTCAGGTAGTTTTTGGGCGTACACCCACGTTTTAGCCCAATTCTACATAAATAGGCACTGCCTCATTGTACAAAGGATGAATTCATTCTTCTTGGATCAATCAATAAAATTATGTCTTGCTTGAGCCTGTGGGTATGTCTTAGAGAGAGAAAAAGGGTCGGTACCCTTCAAACAGGTAACTTTCTCTCTCCTCCCCTCTTTCTTTCTCCTCCCTTCTTTCTCATCTCTATCTCTATCTCTTTCTATCTCTTCGTATCTCTCTCTTCTTTCCTCTCTTCTTGTCTCTATCTCTCTTCTCTCCTTTTCTCTGTCTCGTCATATCTATCACTTCTTTTCTCTCTCTTCTTAGCTCTATATCTCTTTTCTCTCTTCTTTTCTTTCATTCCCAACGCATGGTGGGATTTTTCTCTCTTCTCTTCTTTCATTCTCAGTGCAGGGTGGGATTTTTTCTCTCTCCTCTTCTGAAGCTAGTTGGTGAAGCCTAGCGCTGGCTGGATTTCTCTCTCCCCTCTTTCATCACAGTCGGTGAATTCTAGCACCCTTTAGATTTCTCTCTCCCCTCTTCTGTCACATTCGGTGAAGCCTAGCGCCGGTTGAATTTCTCTATCCCCTCTTTTGTCACAGTCGGCAAAACCGAGCACCGACTAGATTTCTCTCTATCCTTCACTTCTGAAGCCAGTCGAAGAAGCCTAGAGGCGGTTGGATTCTCTCTCTCCTTCTCTTCTGAAACTAGTCGACAAAGCCTAACACCGGTTCGATTTCTCTCTCTCCTTTTCTTTCACGGTCAGTAAAGCCTAGCTCCATCTCAATCTCTCTCTCTTGCTTCTCTTCCATCACAACCGACGCAAGCCTAACGCTGGCTGGATTTTCTTCTCTTCTCTTCTGTCACCGTCTGTGAAGCCTAGCGTCGACTTGATTTCTCTCTCTTCTTCTGACACAATTGATGAAGCCTAACGCTGACTGCATTTTCTCTCTCCTCTACTGTATAACACAGTAGGAAAAGCCTAACGCCGATTGCATTCTCTCTCTCTTCCTTTTAGTACAGTCGGTAATGCTTGGTTTCGACTGCATCTTCCTTCCCTCTCTCTCTTTTACTCTCTCATCTTTCATACTCTTCTCTTCCTTTCTTTTCTCTCTTTTTTGTTCCCATCTGCTCTTACTTCATCATAACCATCATTCTACTACTCTTTCTTTCGACTAAGAGAGATTGAGGTTAGCCTCTCATTGTAGTATTGTCATCTAGCCGTAATGTTGTTGTGCCAGGATTACTCGGCCGGCTTTATTGCCACGACAGACTGACCATCGTTCCTAGCTAGTTAGTAATGGTAATGACGCCTAGTAGTAATCCGGTGAGCCGGACTTAGTTATTGAGCCCGTTTTGCTACCACGTCAGGCTAATTACTCACCATCTTCGTCACCGCTCTATTCCTTCGTTCATTCGAATTCTTCTCTCCCATGTCTTTCTTCTCTTCTTCTTTTTGAATGCGCATGCTTGTTTACGTTCATCAAAGAGGAAAATGGTGAGGTTTGACCCACAATTCTTATGACCTTTGTCATATATTTATGTGATTGCAGAACATAAGAAGAATATAAGCCAAGGGAGGCGATTCCGAATCAATTTTCTTACTGGGGGGACTTTCTTCGTGATCTAAGAGGGTGCCTTAGTGAGCCAGCCCGAGTATGTCCTGAACTCACCTTTAAATTCCTCTCTCACTGGTTGGTAATACCTGCCCGCATTCTCGAACGATGTTCTCGAGAGAGCGATCTCAAAAACATCCTGGGTCTTCTCCCGAAACCCGAGACGCGTGCCGCCCGATCCCAAGAGGATTTGGAGGGCGAGATCTAGAAACCTAATCAGCTTGGCGACTGCATTGGGGACTTACTACCCCTTAGTCAGATCGTTCTCGTTTGGGTAGTTTCTTCTTCTATTATCTACTTTCATTATCTTTTCACATTTTATTATGGCTTGCGGGTTTTGTAACCCATTTATCCGAGTCGGGTTCTTATCTCTATATTCGAGAGTGTCCCTAAGGAACAAGTTCCTTCAGCTTTGTTCTCAACCATTCTTTTGAGTAAAGAGTGCTTGTCTAGCTTCCAGGTCTTAACCTGGACTGGTGTGAGGCAGGACCTAAAAATCCCTCACTCCCCATCTCACTCCACTAAGGTGCCTTGCATTAGCAGCACATATGTTGCCCCACATAGCATGCACTGAGCCACAGGTAAGTCACTTGCCAGTCGTGTTCCTGAGGTACGTCGGAAGGCTGCCCAGTCCCTTTTTGCAAAAGGCTAACAAGTGGCCATTCCTTCTATGGATCACCATAAGGCTACCCCCTACATTTCTTCACCATTGGTCTCTATTCTTAAAGGCTCAACACATCGAGGTGGAAACCCCACCGTCTCCACTCCTCACACACACTGATAGGCTCGTGGGTTACTCACTCAAGTCTCACCTCAGGGCAACCCGTCTGTTACATCGAGTCTATGTCCAAGATAGAACCTTCTAAGGTCAGATCCTGTGCATGTTGATCACATGCATCTCACTGCTCAGGGCAACGCCATCATTATGCCAACCCGAGTACACAGCAGATGACCTCCTCATCCTCCTACTATGCACACACACGCTCACCCTGTAAGGGGCAGGCCTACACCTGTTCTCTTACAGACACCTGCTCGTAGCTCTCGGCCTCCTACAGCTAGATCACTTGCACGACTCCGGGATGAACTCCAAGTCTCTCGTAATTCTTCTTTAAGGGGTGCACACGTGCGGCCATCACAGACGTCCCCTCGCCCAGGACTTGGCCCATCTCGTGACTCAATCCTCCTCCTGCCTGCTCCACCTTCATCGAGCAAGCATCTTCATCCTTGGCACTCTAATGTTTTCTCAAAGAGTATCATCCTGAACCAGCCTCGTCACTTTGGCCGTGTCTCTGAAGCTCATAAGAGAGCTCGGGGCATTGACATGATGGAAGATCGAGTCCTTCATTCTCCCCGGCCCAGGATGACTCCAGTTCCTGACCCTCATCCATTGCAGCACCTGATGGAGACAACTCTCTCGTATGTAAGAAGAGCTGACCAGCTGCGACCTAGATCGTAGTTTTGGTGCGAGGTCCATCAAAACCTCAAGGCTAAGTGAGATAGAGGTCTCCAACTTTTGACTAGGGTGGTGACCAAGGAAGTCAAAACAACCAATTCTGACGACCTCTTCACCTGAATCCCTTCTACCCCCTTCAGACGATGAAGCTTGAAGAAGAGCTCCATTAGCCCTGTGTTGTAGTTGCTATCATAGAAGAAGATCCAGCCACTCAGTAGCCACGGTCCTAAGACTGTCGAGAGCCAATCCAAATGCGATCAGCATACAAGAGTCGAGTTCAGTCTGGGCATGCTGGCCCCCTGCTGACTGACCTACCACGTACGACCCATCAAGTTCGCAAGCCCTCAGTTGCCACTAACGTTGACCTCCATAGAGAAATGGTTAGCGTAATGGTTGTAAGCAAGCTCAGTGATGCGCAGGAAGAGCGCATGAACAAGTTTGAGGATATGGTGTTCCCGATGATGGAAAAGATCGATCGTATCGACGCCGCATGCTAGTCGACAAACCATGAGGTCAATTCCCACAACTCTGATGGGGCACCTCCATGGCAGGCCCCTCCTTTTACCTCACAGACAATTCTGTCCCTCATCCCATCTCTCATATAGACATTGATGTTATGGTCACCCATGGCCAAAAGAATAGACAAATCCTGGGGATACAATGTGCGACGCCTTATCAAACGCCATACCCCTTGTACAATGATCAGGTTTCGTTTTCCTCATATTATAAGAAAGGGAAGGTTCCTTTATTCAATAGAACCACGTCCTCGAACCAGCATAGTACCCACTTTCGACACTTGGTTGAGACTCTCGAGGGCCCAACACTCCAATGGTATGCCCGACTTCCTCTAAACTCAGTGCGTACATGGGATGAGATGGAGAAACTGTTCTATCAATGCTTCAATGAGGTCGAGAGAGAGGGTCAAACTATAAAACTTCTCACCTTGACTCAAGACCCTTATGAGCCCATCGATCAGTTCATATCAAGATGGAGAAACTTAGCTTCCCGCCATCCTAATCCTATGCTTGGGAAGGAAGCAGTCAAAACTTGTGTGCGGAACATGCGACTCGATATCGCTCTACTTGTCGAGGCCTCTAATCCGACTTCCATGTCAGAGTTGATTTCCAAATCAGTGCGTATAGAAAGATTGTCATGCCACCATGGTGGGACATGACAACCATCTACAAGTTAAGCAAACAACCGGGGCAATGGTAGCTCTCAGAATAACACATGGGGTAGCCAACAGGAAGGGGTAATTAGTGTAGCCATCATGGCCACTGATTCAAAGAAGGCTCCCTCCCAAACATTGGACCTCACTAAAGGGGTAAGAACAACAAAGGTAACACCTTATGCTGGCAAGCAACAACAATCATACAATTGAGTACCCCCACCAGCCAACCTTGACCAGGGTGATTACTTCACCAGGCATAAGAACAAGGTCTAACCCTTTGAGAAGGAATGGGTCCCTATGTTATTCTTGTTATTATTGGATTAGAATATGATCCAGCTTCCAACAGCCGAGTTCCCCGAGCAACCTAGCCTTGACACTCATATGAATTATTGCACCTACCATCGGAGGATCAATCATCCCACATATGACTGCTACACGTTGAAGGATATTATCGAGGCCCTGATTCAAAAGGGTCAGATAAAACTTGAAGATTTAAAGAAGGCCTTCTGGGCAGCCGAGGCTTCCCATGCCGTAACCATTCTAGAGGAAGACAAAATGCCTGTTATCCTTTATGTCTTCTTCATTATAATGCTTCAGGAAGGCATAATCACACTGAAGCAGTCAAGGCAACCCCGTCGCCTTGGTATGGGACTGAAGATTGTTGGTGCTTGTATCACCAGATAAGAGGCCATTACTTGTCAGAATGCATAAGTTTCCTTGATATATTAGCAAAGAAGATGCGGGAGTGTCAGGAGTTTCACAACCTCCCTGTAAGTGATCCCTAAGTCATTCCTCTTTCGGGGCAAGAAGGTCTCACAGAGCAGGACCTTCCTATCAATTACTCGGACTTCGCTGAATTCTGTACTTTCCAACCATGATAGTCTACCATGGCCGAAGCAGACTTAGGTCCTTAATGCGAGAAGCAGTTCGCCAAGCTAAAAATTTGCGCCAGCCCAACGAGACGAATGACATATCACCTCGAAAAATCGGAAAGATACGGGAACCAAGGGCTGCTCGTTGAAGAAACAAGACCGTTCAACCCACAATGGAGCAGGAATTTCTTAGGCGCCTTCCTCCACTGCCAAATTTACTAGATTTCATCCCCGGCACGATCCTTCTTCCTTCTTCATCCTGTCAAGAAGACATTCTCGTGCCATCTCCCACCCAGCATATGTCCAACGAGGGTGACAACGTTAAAAGCACTCCCCAATGGTCTAAGCAAGGGAAAGACCTAAAAGACCCCCTGCACCTGTCTAACCCTGGTGATGATGTAAAAAGCTGTCTAGATCGGTCTGATGAAGGGAATCACATTAAAAGTCCCCCACCTTCTAACCCTTATACTTCTTCTTCTCCTACTCCTCATTCTCCCTCTTCTACGCCCCCTGCAGGTACAACCTTGATAGGCCCAGACTTTGAGGCTCTTGACCGAGATTTTGAGGGGATCAATATAAGCTGGATGCAACGAAAACAATTGAGAAAGACCCTAGCATAGGCAGCAGGATTCCAAACATTTGTTGATGCCTTGGCAACTAAATAACACAGTGACTAAACTAGCAAGTAATTGACCTGGCGTGACAGTAAAGTGGGCTCGATAGCTCAGACCGGCTCAACATAATTACTACGAGATGACAGTACCAACAACGACTAGCTAGAAATAATGACTAGTCTATCGTGGCGATCAAGCAGGCACAATAACTATGACCGAGATAATGACATTACGGCTAAATGACAAGACTACCATGGAAGTCTGGTCTCAACCCCTCTTAATGAAATGAAAGAGTAAAAGAAAGAGTAGAGATCGAAGAGAGAGAGACAAGAAGAAAGGATAAGAGAAGAAGAAGATAATAGAAAGAAGGGGAGAAAGAGAAGGAAAGGAGAAGAATAGAGTGAGAGAGGATAGAGGGAAAAGAGAGGTAAAGACAGACACAAAAAGAAATGAGAGAAGGAGGGAGAAGACTTAGACGGTGCTGTGTCCCGACCGGCTGTGACGAGTAGGGGAAAGAAAGAAGAGACACAAGCGACGATAGATAAGGAGAAAAAAGACTCAGACTGTGATGGCTTTCGTCAGCTATCACATGAGGAAGAAAAGTGAGCAAGAAACACAGATAGCAATAGGTTTCCACCGGCTGTGACATGAGAAAGAAAAATAAAGAACACAGGTAGCGATGTGCTTGCGCCTGCTGTGACAGAAGAGAGAGAAGGACAGAACACAAGCGACGACAAGTTTGCGCCGATAGTGATAGAAGAAAAGAAATAGAGAGAAAACACAGGCGGCGCTAGGCTTGTGCCAGTTGTAATAGAAGAGAAGAAAGAGAGAGAAAACATAGGTGGTGTTAGGCTTGTGTCGGCTAAGACAGAAGAGAGAAGGGAGAGAATTTTGATAGAGGACGGACCTGCCACTCCAGCTAAGGCTCGACTCACTATTCATGTCTCATGAATAGGAAGGCATCACACCTGACGATAAGTCCTTCATGAGTGAATGGAGAAAGAATGAAAATCAGGGAAAGAGAGATATGATAGACCAGAGGAGAAAGAGAGAGAAGAGATACAGATGAAAGAAGGAAAGAGAAAGAGAGACATGAGAGAGAAAAAAGAGAGAGATAGAGATGAGAGAGAAAATAGGAGAGAAAGAGAGAGATAGAGATAAAGATGAAATAGGAGGAGACAAAAAGAGATATGTATGAGTATTGGAAGACATTTTTCATCAGCATGGGTCCCTAGTCAATAAAGCCTAACATACAGTGGAAATTATAAGAGTCTCAAAATAGCCCCTGAACTAACCAAGATCTTCATAAGGACTCTCAAAAGTCTCTTTCTAAGTTTTATCACATTTCGACATGTCCAAGGCAGTGCATATTGAGAAACAGTTATGGCAGAATCAGCCTCTAGCACTTTGAAACGGACCCTATAACTAGAGCTATATTTTAAGTGTCTCAATTTGTTGTGGGACAACCTCCATTGGATTCGGCATGGTTGAAAACCCCCAAGGGTCAAATTTTAGCTTAAACAGACATTCCAAGAAGAAGTTATAGGCAAACTTGCGAATAGGAGGAGCCGCATGCTATTCCCGTGGGGCCACCCTGCAACTAAGCTCCATTAACGGGACAATCACAAACAGAGACTTGCGATACTTATATCTCCCTTGTCCGATATCTGATCATGTCCCAACTTATTGGAACGTGTTCGTCGGATTGAGACGAGCGTATCGATAAGTGGAACGCTCCGAGACGACAGCTGAGCGCAAAGAAAAGCTAGAGAGAAGTTAATGATCTGCGAAGAAAGTGCAAGAAATTCAGCAGCATAATGCCTCGCTCGAGTAGCCAAATCACGCCGCTCCCGAGCCCAATCAATGCGCAACCAATTGCAATGCACGCGTAAGGTGTAGGGCTATCGCTAGTCCATACCCCATACATGATGAACGATCGGATTCCGCGCATGAAGCCGACGAAGTGACTACAAATTCCATCGCTGAAATTCCATATTCCTGCCAAAATTCCAAAGTTACAAAATCTTCGTTTGAGCACAAAATCGAGCTGCGTTTGTTGCCCCACGATCGTGATGACATGCTGAGTGTGATCCAGTGAAGAAATCATTGAAAAACATTAATGAACGAGCACAAAATTGATCCAAAGTTTCAAGATTCATTCACATTTCAAGTCAGCTGATCTTACCCTAAAAACATGATCCATGACTCGAAGTTGGTATCAAATCGATCGCCATGCCGAGCCCCTCGAGAAAGCAATTATCTCTCGATCAACCGGGCATCAGAACCACCCCGGATCATCTACGAAAAATCATTCACGTTCAAGGGCAACACAGGGACTGTTTTTGAATTCCACAACTTGTTAACAAGGGGAAACTCTGTCATTTTCACCCTATTTTCTAATTTCTTTTAATTCATTTTAATCTTAGTTTCCAACAATTAGGGTTACTTTTGATCATCCACCCATGTTTGGGCACAATTCTATATATACCCTACCATCATTGTACGCAAAAGGCTTGAACCCTTCACAAAAGAGAGAGTTTCTACTTACTAAAGTTTCTCTTTCTTCTCATTGTTGGGTCACGTTGGGAAAAAGAGAGTAAGGAGAGAGAAACTATTGGATCGGTACCCTTAGGGTCAAGATAAAATCTTCTTTCTCGTTGTTTCTTTGTTCTTCTTCTTCTTCTTTTGAGCCTCCCTCAGTGGCAGTGCACGGTAGTGGAAGTGTCGTGCATGCCTCTTTCTTTTCTCTTTTCCTCTCCCTGGGTTTCACAGGTTGTGCATGGCGATAGCAGCACCATGCGCAAGTTCCTCTCCCCTTATGTTGGTTCGTCTCTATCTCTCAGTGAGGTTGGCAGATGGCGTTGTTCATCGTCGTTCGCACGGAGGTCCTCGACGTCTTAGTGATGAGCGCAGACGGCGAAACCCATTGTCGCCCATAGGGGTCTTCACTCTGTTGCACACCTATCACAGATGTTGATGCCTATCGTCACGCGCGAGAGGTCACGGGAACACTTATCGTTGTTTGCGAGCTTCCTTCGCATGCTTACTACTTATCGTCACCTGCGAACCTCCTTCGTGTGATCCTCCAGGCTATCACCATTCACTGGTTACTCTTGCGTCCCACGCCTATCGTCTTGTGCCTTGGTAAGGACTGTTGTCACCGAGCGCTGCACAAAGGGTTGTCGTCACCCGTGCAGCGGTGTGCTGCCTTCTTGTGTTGCCAGTGGCTTCGCCTAAGACCACCCGAAGTTCGTTGCTCGCCCTCTAGTCATGAGCAGCAGTGTCTAGCGCCGTCCAAGGGCCGCGACATTGCTACTCCATGGCTGTGGGTGGCAATGCTTAGCACCATCGGAACCCTATCTCTTCGTCGTGTCGTGCTTTTCTTCCACTTCATCACCCTAACTTTTAACAATCTTAGCCATACGAATGTGCATTGCAGTACGACAAAGGTGGGTCTTTCAGTCCTCTTGTCTTGCAAATTAACCGTAGTAGTATTGTGTAGAAAATCAAGAGATTGCAGGTTAAGGGAGGCGATTTTGAACCAGCTGAAGCAGCTGGGGGCCTTTCTTATTGATATGAGAGGGCGCGCATGTGAGCCAGCCTAAGTAAGTCTCAAATCCACCTTAAATTCCTCTCTCATTGGTTTGTATACCTGCTCTTGCTCATGAGCAAGGTTCTTGAGAGAGCGATCTAAAGCCTCGGGTCTTTCGAACCCGAGACATATGTCACCCGAACACCAAGATCCGGGAAGGCAAGATCGAGGCACCTAACCAGCTTGGTGACTCCATTAAGGACTTATTACTCCTTCCTCGGTTCGCTCTTCTTTGATCAATATCCTCTTTTAATTTTTTCACTACTTTCTATGGCACCTAGGTTATTCAACTAGTTCATCCGAGTCGAGGATTTTCTCATCCCTGCAAGCGATCTTCTCAAGCTTCTTCCCCTACACTCCATCTGAGTCAGAACTCACAGTCCTTCTCCCAAGTTCTCTCCTGGATCGGTGTGAGAGTGGACATAAAGATCACTGCCTAGTGAACTCTCTATCGAGTCCCCATGCATTAGTAGCACATCTGTTACAGCACACACCACCCAACCTACTATTAGCAAGTCTCTTGCGGGTCATATTGTTGAGGTAAGTTGGAAGGCTGCCCTATCCACTCTTGCAAAAGGTAAGTAAGTTGCCATCGCTTCAGAGAGCCGTCGCAAGGCTACCCCTCGAACTCCTCTACTACCCCGAACCTTTACACCTGGAGGCTCAGTACACAAAGGCAGGAACCCTGATGTCTCCACCCCATGCACACACCTAAAGGCTCGTGGTACATCCATTCAAGCCACACCTCGGGATAACTTTCATGCTGCCTTGAGCTTGCGTTCAAGGCTAGGCCTTCATGGGCCAAACCCTGCATGTGTCATGCATCCCACAGTTCGGGGCAGCACCAGGTCTGTGTTAGCTTGAGCACCAGAGGGTCGACTGCTTCATCCTCCCTCTCAGCACACATAACTTCACCCTATGAGAGATAGGTTCCTACCCCATCCCACATAGACACAAGCTCGTGGGTCTTGACCTTCCAAGGTCGAACCGGTTGATCGATCCAGGGCTGACCCTCAAGTCACCCGGACGGTTAACCCTAAAGGTGTACACGCACCAACTTTGTAGGTTCCTCCTCGCTCTCGACTTAGGCAAAGTCATGAACCAGGTCCTTCTTCTGTCACTCTTCCCTCACCAGGAAAACACCTCGAGACTTGGTACTCATAGGTTTTCCCTAAGAGTCTCATCTTGAGCCAGTCTTAGGTCAGCCGCGCACCCGAGCCTCACAAAGGGACTTGGAGCAGTGGCCGGATGTCTGACAGAATTTCCAGCCTCAAAAGCAGAGGCCCAGGTTGCCTTCAGTCCTAGGACCCCACTCCTTGTTCTAACTATAGACACAACCCTTGCATGCTCAAGAAAAGTGGGGCAGCTAACTCTTAGGCCCAATTTTGGGGTAAAGTCCACAACATCCTCAGGATTAAGCAGAAGAGAGGCTACAAATCCTGACCAGAGAGGCCTCCAAGGCTGTTGAGGTCACTACTCTCTGTGACCTCCTGCATTGTAATCCCTTTTTCCCTCTCCAAACTCCAGAACCCGAGCAAATCCAAGAGTATTGCTTGGTGATCTCTACCCTGAAACCACGGTCCCAAGACCATCAAGAACCGGTCCTCACAAGATCGCTCGAGTCCAGTCGGGGAAAGTTGAGCTCTTGTAGACTGACTTGCCACGCTTGACTCGCCAACCTCAGCAGTCCATTGCTCCACCTGGCTTTGACCTTTCAGAAGAAATGGTCAATGTCATGGTGTTCAATGATTCAGATGACGCGAACAGGTTCGAGGTAATGGTGCAAACCATCATTGAGAAGATGGAACATTTAGAAGCCTCCAGGTCCCCTTCTTCTCACCATGAGACCGATTCCCCGATAGGTGAAGACAAAATTCCCAGGCAACCACCCTCACCTGCCACCCCTGGGGTTTCCTAAATTGACATAGATGCCATGGTGTCCCACAGTATCAAGAACAAGGTCCCAGGCATACAGGAGGCACTACTCTACCAGAAGCCGTACCCTTCGTACATTGACCGGGTATCGTTTCCCCTAAACTATCAAAAAGGAAAGCTCCCCCGGTTCAACTGTACCACATTTCCTCTCCAGCATACTACCCACTTCCAAGCGGCCTGTCGAGAGATGGCGACTGATGGGTGACTCCTCCATCAGTTCGTCGAGATCCTCGAAGGGCTAGCCTTCCAGTGGTATGCTCGATTGCATCCATACTTGGTGCACACGTGGTAAGAAATGGAGCAATTGTTTTAACAACACTTCTATGAAGTCCAAAGGTACATGGTCTCTTACTCTAACTCAAGACCCTAGTGAGCTGGTTGACAAGTTCAACGCTCCATGGAGAGAGATGGCAACCTTTCATGCAACTCCCATGACAGAAAAAGAAGTTGTCCATACCTGTATACGGAACATGCTTCTCGAGATCGTCGTGCATGTCGAGGCCTCCAATCCGCGTTACATATTAGAAGCTCATCTCTAAAGTAATTCGTATTGAGGGTCTGTCCATGCATCATGGTGGATCTCGTCAGCTCCGGCTTGAATTCTCACTCCAATAGTCGGGGCAGCTAGCAAAAAGCAGTGAATAGTGCAGCCGTCAGCGTGATTGACACCAAGAACACCATCCCTCAAACACTTAACATAGCAAGGCACAAACACCTCAGGTGGGGGGCAAGCAACAGTCCTACAATAAGGTCCAGCCACCTAAAAATGCTAGTCGATTTGACTTTTGAATTCAGCATCATAATAAGGTTTACCCCTTCGACAAGGAGTGGACTCCTACACTGCTTCGACTGCTACTAGATCAGAACATGATCTAGCAGCCGAAGGTCAACACCACAGAGCCGGCTAGGCAGGAGATGAATGAGAGGTATTGTGCCTATCACTGGAAAGTAGGCCACCCCACGGATGACTACAATAAGCTAAATGACACTATCAAGCCCTTATTAATAAGGGTCATATAAATCTTGAAGAATTAAAGAAAGCTTTCAGGGCAACTGAGGCTTCTCACATAGTGACAATACAAGAAGATGATGGGGCACCCACTATCCTCCGCGCACTATTTTCCATAATGCTCGAAGAGGAACACATCATACAGTGGTCGACAAGGCAGCCTAAGTTCCTGCCTCCAAGAACAGAGAACCTCTGGTTCTCGTATCACCTGATACGAGGCCATGACGTGAGCAAATGCACTGGCTTCCACGAACTGTTGGTAAAGAAGATGCAGCAATGCCAGGAATCTCATGGTAACCCAGAAGGGCCCTCAAGGCCCTATTCTACCAGTGCAAGAATAACTCCAGATGCAAGCTCTGGGAAGCACTGAGCCAGATCCTCTGCAGGCCCTCTTTGAGGCAATGCTCCAACAGGGTCTCGTTACTCCCAAACCTACCAGGCAACCTAAGCGCCTTGCCTAGGGTACAAAAAACCTCTGGTGCCCATATCACCTAGTATGGAGCCACGAGACGAAGGAATGCTCTGGGTTCGAAGCTATAGTCGCAAAGAAGGTCTAGGAAGGCCACATCGTTTGCGCGGTCCTCCTGGAACTCTTCCAAGCCGCCACTCCTGTTCGAGAGGACCCCCACTACAGGCCCCTCATGAGCATATATCGAACCTTTCAGAGCCCTCAACCTCTCAGCCTTGAAAAGTCTTCCATGGCCGAAGTAGGCTCAAATCCTTGAAGCGTGAGGCAGTCCACTATGCTAGGACTACTCACCAACCCGATGGGGCAGACCAAACCCTTCCTTAGGGGTCCAGAAGGAGATGACGAGCAACTAGGTCAGTCCACAGAAGGAATCCCATCCCTCAGCCACCAGTCAAGGAAGAATTCCTTAGGCCCCTTCCTCCACTGCCGACCTTTCAAGACTTCATTCCAAGCGCAGCTCGCCTTATCCTTATTCAATTAGGCGGATGTCCTTAAGTCACCAATAGCTCGAGACCCCTCCAATATGAGTGACGATGCTAAAAGCACCGCACAACGGTCAAAGTTGAGGCAAGACCTAAACTACCCCTTGCAGTCATCCAATATGGGTGACGACACTAAAAGCACCCCCCAACGGTCAAAGCCGGGGCAAGACCTAAAATATCCCTTGCACACCTCCAATTCCGGCGATGAAGTAAAAAGCTGCCCGAAACATTCTAACTCTTCTTGTCCTCCCTCCTCTTCTATTCCTTCCACAGGATAATAGTGCCAAGACTTCGACGCTCTAAACAGAGAGCTCGAAGGCACCAGCCTCAGCAGGTCGCAGCAAAAGTGCCTCAAAGAGATGCTGGCCTAGGCAGCTGGATTCTTGACAGTCACCGACGGCCTGTTAACCCAAGCCAAAACCGAGCCATCATCAAGCTCCTCTTCCAAAGAGGCCTCCCACATGGTGCAGATCTTGGAAGTACCACCCAGCATGGGGAAAATGAACTGAAGATCAAGGATGAAGCTACAGCCCGCGCCTCAAAAGCTTAAGATCCTCAAGTTTCTTGATCCTTCACTTTTCCCTAAACCTCAACTTCAAACCTCTACATCCCTTATACAAATCCCTATTATTTCCCCATCAACCCAAACCGCACCAGCTGAATAACAAAGTGAACTATTGTCACAAACCCAAAACTCAGCCAAAATCTATCCCCAAGCCTGCCTTACCACCTACACCAGTGACTGGATTAGGAACAAGGAAGACTAATAAGGAAAAAGTCAAATATGATGTAATTAGGAATTTAAGAAACCTTCTAGCCCTTATAAATATCATGATGCCCTCTTGTTGTCTAGAGACTACCATATGGCTCTGGTTTAAGCTCTTTCTAACCCAATGGTGTATGATTCTGATGTGGAGCCCATTGAGGTTGACCCAACCATCTTGAGTGGATGCTTAGCAATCTCCTTTCTAAAGACGACCTTCAGTTAGGAGGCAAATTTCACAATTTCGCCCTCTTCATGAATGGTGACCTACATGCCGACCCTATCAACTGGATCTTGCTGGATGGAGGATCGGCAGTCAACCTGATCCTAGGAAGGATCCTCACCCGATTGGGATTAGGGTCTGACGACCTCACTCCTACCCACATCACCGTGTAAGGGTTCAATCAATCAGGGGAGAAGCCAGCTGGCACAGTGCGCCTTCATCTCAAGATCGGTGACCTGAACGATTACGCTCAGTTTCATGTAATCGACACCGATACCTCTTAGAACATCCTGCTCAGCCGTCCTTGGCTTCATGATCAGGGGATGGTTCCTTCTGTGCTCCACCAGTGCTTCAAATACAGCCGACATGGGAGACAACACACAGTCTATGCTGACAAAAGACCGTTCCCTGTAGCTGAGACTTACTATGCCGACGCTAAGTACTATTTTATAGACCTTCCAACACCAAAAAAGTCAAAAGATGATGATTGGAAGCTTGTGAGAGAGTCATGACCATCGTCTCACGATGATGTTGAAGATCTAGGGCTAATGATCACGGACATCTTCAAAGAAGAGGAAAGACAAGGTAAGATCCTCCCTTTTACTCCTATTTACCCAAATATACCTTGCTACCTCTCCTGGTCATGGTGTCATCCCTCAAAGAGGAAATATTCCCCGTCTACCTCTAATTCGTCAAAACAAAATGGCGAGCTAGAAGCAACTCCTGTGACTGAGGAAGTCGTAGAGGTAGACCTTCCAGCACCGAGGGTCACCAATACGCCGGACCAGCATAAGGTCCTGCACTTCCCCATTGCTCTTTTACAAGCAGAATTTGTACAAAACCTCCAAGGAATGTACTCTAAATTCTATCCTCCTTGAACAAGGGGATCACCAACAACCATGAGAAGGTCTTACACCTCTGAGAGGCTGTCGAAGAGGTACAAGTGGACAAGAGTCAGCCCTCTGGCTCTTAGGAACAAGACCCCATGGCAGAGTTGAGAAGTGAGGGTCGTAGCCTCTAGAACCAGTTGGAGGTTATGCGCGTCACTTCAAGGCACTTAAAGGGGTTCGTCCATGAGACTCAAACCTATGACAAGCTCAAAATCAATGCACCTCGAATCGAAGCCAAGGCTCCCCCAGACTGGAGCATTTACAGCAAACAGGCACACCAGATCATGAGAAGCATGGATCACGCGCCCCAGTCCAATCAAACACTAAGGGGTGAGGAAGCAACGGCTCCCCCATTCGAGATCATTGAGGCTACAGTAAGCTGTCATAAGTCAAAGCAAGGGGTGGGATATTCTTCTTCATCTTACACTAACAAGGGGTGAAAGCAGTAAAACAGAAAAAGAAAGAAGAGAAAAAGACATGTCACACACAAAGAGAAAAAAAGAGTGGTTCCATTCATTAATTAAGTGGCATTACAAGCACCTTTACTTTACAAAAAGAAGAAATGAAAAGAAAAAGAGAAAGAAGGCATCATCAGAATCGATCAATTGCTTCATTGATCTTCCCCTTGTATGTCGCAGCTTATACCTTCGCTCGCTTGATTTCACTCTTCAACCCTGCCACCAGCTCCGCCTCATGCTTCATCAATGTGGTCACTTCTCCGAGGGAATACTTGAGGACCAAAATGTTATCAACAAGAACCTTGTCCTTTGCTTCCCAAGCCGTAATCTCTTTCTCCATCTTGTCAATTTTTTGCATCAGCTCTAATATCTTCTCCCTTAGAGCCATCACTTTGCGGTGGTGGGTGACGGTCTTCTCAGCTAGGTCTGATCTTCAGGAGATTGCAGCATCCATCTGTTGTGATTGGGTGTTTTCCAGTTCACGGTAGCGCAAAAGTGAAGACTCCAAAGGGGGTAATTGTAAGCTCTTTAGCCGCTATGTAGTTGCTTCTTCACGCAAGGACTTTTCCCTCCATCCCTCCAGCTCATTGGCAACGTTGTCAAAGTAAAGAAAGACTTCGGGCGCATTCCCTAAGGTGATCACCCTCAACTATAAGATTGTCGTTCCAAGCTTTTCAAGGAGAACTCATTTAGCTTCTAGAGACCCGTTCAAAGCATCTAAAAAATGACGCTTGATAGCCCACTGAAAGTGGGCCTGGGCAGTATAATAGGAGCGACCACGACGGGAGGACCCCTTGTTGCAGCCAAGGCCTCAGGCTCGGCAACCTCAGACTGCTCGGGTACCTCAGCAACAGGTCTCTCTCTCTGATCCCCTGTCACGACCACGTCGGGCTCGACCCACTCAAGCTCAGATGCCATAGCTTCACCCTCGCCAAGCTCCATAGCCTCAGCCAGGATAACGTTGATCTCCTCACCTAGAGCTACAACGTTAGTCTCAGTCTACACCACTGTAGCCTCCTCCCCCGGGGTAGCAATCTCTCCCTATGTCCCCTCTTCTCAAACGGCCATCTCCACCTCAGCAGGTTCGACACCTTCTCCCTCTCCTTCTTCGCCCTTGTCTACCATGGCGACCACTTCAGCTATAGGCTCTCCCACAGGGCCTGCCTCCTCTACAGCCACGAGTGTGGCCTCTGGGCCTCCAAGCCTGATCCCTGAGGGTGTTCTGCCTCTGCATCCCTAGCAGCTACGTCACACGAGACACCAACCTCCTGTTGCTCGGGTGGCCCCTCTTTAGGCCCTGAGGCTCCAACCTCTTCTATGATAACAAGCTCTACTGGGGTTTCCCTTTCCTCAGTAGGCACAACAACCTCTAGAGCTCCAGAGGCTCTCTCTGCCTCTGCTGCTCCAATAAGGCCAGCCTCATTCACCTCCATCGAGACTAGGCCCTCCCCTTCAGTCACAGACATCACTTCCTGGTCAGAAGAAATCTTGATTAGGTCAGTAGGACCTGAGGCACCGGCTTGAACCTTTGAAGGGCCAGGGGAAGCTTCAGGTGAAGGAGAAGGTGAATCCTCAAGAGCAGAGGGCGATGCAAATATAGCAAGAAACACGTAGCCCTCTGAAGAAGCCGAGGGGGAGGAGCCGTCTTCTGGATCGCGGACCGCTAGAATCTTATGCCCTTTGCATTTCGAAGCCTTGGATTCCTTCTTAGCCGGAGCCAAAGGGTAGCCCACTTTCTCTTCTTTTCCTTGGCTTGCTCAGGTACAACGGTCTTCGAGGGGCCTGATTTGGATGAATTGGTGGCTAGCTTGCTATGAGAGCCGCTCCCTATCAACTCATCAAATCTAGGAATGGACGCCCTTCATAACTCAAGACTTTGCGGCATGCCTTCCATTGGAAAATGTCAGAGAGGTTGTCAAAAATTATCTCTATCTTCTTCTCCATATTGAGAAACCACGACAAAGACCTTTCCACAAAAGTCTAGCAAGGCCCCTCGATCGCCCACTAATCATGGGGGAAGCCTAGGGTAATTATTTCCCTTAGGGGTGTGGTCATTGCCATTTTTCGTTGCCTTGTATCCTGGTTCCAGTGGCTACTCTCCTCTTTGCAAGGGTTGTCCATGTCCCAATACCCGTTGTTCGTGATTCTCCACCAGAGTTTGTGAGCTTTAGTTGCCCGTACCATCTTGCCAAAATGGGCCAGCACGTATTTCCTTACCTTGGTGGCCTCCATGCATGTGGCCCAAGCAATGCGAATGTGCCTCGAGAGCCAAGTCTCCCAGAGGGTTCCCAATTGGCCCTTCTTCCAGTGAGTAGCCTGCTATGCCGTTTCTCAAAGAATACTGAGAACAGGCAGTCTTGATCTAGCCCATGCTGCCGGGCAAACCGATGAGGAAACTATCCTTTAAGCTTCACACTATAGTTAGTGCAATAGGAAAGAACTCTACCTCTAACGCTCAGCATGAACATCAATTCTTTTGAGCTGGTGAAGTCACCGTTTAGGTGGTGGCCCAGCTCGTCAACAAATGCATGCTCTGTGACGCCTCCAACTCGGAATACCACTCAGGTCATCTGGAGGTGATTATTGTAACAGGCTGTGTGCATGACCTGGGGTGTGGAAAATTGTCTTCTTCTTGGAAATCTTCAGTAAAAATAGGCACACAGCTTCCTCCGACTCTCTAGTCCTGAGATATGTGCCCAAAAAATAAGCCCCAACCAAGTCGTACAAAAAATGGACTGGGAAAGCAATCTTGAAATCCCTAAGGAAAGCCTCACCATCTACTATGCAACTCCCTCCTTCATCCCCTTGATACTGTCTTCCCCTGGAAATGGCTCCTAGGCCATGATAAATTCTACACAAAATGGGCTATGCGAGTGTGTACTCCTTCCTATGCACCATGTCATAGATCACATAGAATGTGCTAGGATGAATGACGTCTGCCCCTCCTGGCAGGGCAAATTTACATAAGAAGAGTACTAAGTAAGCAGCCAGGACAATATGCTCATTCTTCTTCTGCAGCTAGAAAAATGGTGGGATTTTCTTCTCCCCTTTTCTCAACGCCAGACCAGCTTCATCTGTACGGTCACCATAGAAGAATGCTATCCATTTGACGAAGGTGATTCGACCACTTTTGAGATCATCATAGAGTTGTTGGTACATCCCGAACAATTACTGCAGCCCAACCAGAGGGGTTTCTTTACTTACCTTCTCCCCTCAAAAAATGATTGAATTTGGAGAAATAAACTCTCCATACATAACACCAAGGAGCGACATTTCACCAATGTGCAGTTCCATCAATGTTATCCCTGCCTCCCCATGACCAAGTAGCCATGCGTTGCTAACATGGCTCCATGTTTTCAACAACACTTTGACCGTGTTTGAGTAACGATCATAGTAGCCCCCTGAGCATTGGAGGGCGGCCAGCAATGAAGTCGGTCTCAAAGTATCTCTGAAATGCCTCAGCACTTTCATGGTCCATGAGTAGTACCCCTTCAGGTACTGGTGCTCCCCTTGTACTTGCAGGCCAACCGAAGACCATTTCATGTCCCGGGTTTGTATCATCTGCTTTCTTAGAGTCGGCAAGTTTCTATTTGAGGCTATGTTTCGGTGCAGGCAATGCAGGTGTCCTACCCCTTCTTTTACACTCACATTGTCATCATTATCTTCCCTCGTAACCAATCGGATGGGGTCACTAACAAAGGTGACGCTCAAGGGCCACCTTAGTTCACATAAGCTGTCCGTGAGCCAGATTGGCTCATCTCTCACCAAGCTTTCACTGGTGAATTCATCTCTTCCAAGCTCCCCTACTCGTGGGATGTTCTTCACATTTGGAATAGCATCTGAAGATTGGGCCATTAGAGCAAAAGTTTCACTGTTAAAGGGCGATAAGCGGTCGCGAAGAACTACGCTCACAAAGGCCTATCGCCAACTGGCCACTCAAGGCGTAATGCTGGAAAACTATCGTCGTCTCGCAGCCAAGGGTAGGACTATCGCTGTCTACCCTCTGAGATGTGATTGTTGTGCGTAGAGGGCAGGACTATTGTCTTCTGCCCGCTGAGATGGTTGCGGCCACTGAGAAGGCAGGGCTATCACCTTCTCGCAACCAAGGCTGGACTATTATTGTTTGTCCACTGAGATGGCAGGGCTATCGCCGTCTTGCAAGCAAGACAGGACTATTGTTGTCTGCCCACTGAGACGGCCACTGAGAAGGCAGGACTATTGTCGTCTGCCCACTGAGAAGGCTGGGCTATCGCCGTCTCGCAACCAAGGGCAAGATTATCACCGTCTACCCACTGAGACGGGATTGTTGTGCCATGGGGGCAGGATTATTTCAAACTACCCGCTAAGATGGTTTCATTATGCTCACAAGGTAGCGCTAACACCATCTCGTGACCAAGTGCTATCGCTGTCTACCAAAGTAAAGCACTTGATGTTGCCTGTGCTCCAGCTGTTCACACACGTCCCATATACGGCGTACCACATCCCTTGAAGTCTGGGCATGCTGTTTGGCAATTGTGACATGGCCTGTCGTCGCGAGTGCGAAAGGTGACAGTTTGCCGTCTCACAACCCATCGCCTCCCGACCGTTATGGCCCCGTAACCCTTCAAGTTCTCATCGGTCAATCCCCTCATTGACAGAAACTCCCTCAGCTTGTTGGAAAATGCTTCCCCGCCTGAACCTATTCTTTCCCCTTACCAACGGTCGGGAAGATCAAAGAACCTCTAAAAATCCACAAAAAGCTTCCCTGCGGCCTTACGGGTCTCCCTTCTCCCCATTTTCTCACTTCAGTAGTTCGCCATGAACTCACCAGAATTCCACTAAGTGTCCGGTGAGCCCATTGCTACTCTTCCTTCTTCTCTTCCATAGAACAAGAGGACCGTCAGCTCCTTTGACTTCTCGGCAACCCTCCCTTTTGCAACGGGACTATCGAAAGAACACTTAAAACCCCAGCAGAATCACTGTTGCAAATCTTGCTAAGGCTCTAAGAAGCTCTGTTTCCTCCTAAAAATGACTTGGCACTATCCCAAAGCATTCGCAAGCACGGTACGAACCTCACGACCTACTCAAGCTCGCTTGAAAAGCTCCAGAAAGGCCTGTCTGCTACAAACTTTGACCGGGAAACTCTCGCCATAAGACTCTTGACAGAAACTCTGACTCTCTCTCTCTCTCGCTCAAAACTATTTTACCCTTCGGTAAAATAGTAAAATGTGGTTTTTCCCCCTTTTATACTCAGTAGCGCCACAAATTTCCCTTCACAAATTCACAATGGTGCTCCAGTCCCCATGTTTCTGGCTGAAAGAAGACCAGGTCGGGCTGGGGCAAGCCCGAGACCCAAAGAGGTTATCCCCATGCGCTTCACCCGGAGGCTATCGACGGATGCCCCGCTAGGGGCTATCATCACGTGCCTCATCAGGAGGCTATTACTGTACGCTTCATTAAGAAGTTATCGTCGCATGCCTAGCCAGAGGCAATCATCGTGCGTCTCACCAAAGGCTAGCATCATGCGCTTGTCACCTAAACCTAGCGTCGTGCTCTCCGCCAAGTGCTTTACCCAAAGACTAGTGTCGCATGCGCCATCCAACACTTAGTGTCGTGCACATCCCATGGAACTCCCATCTAAACCATCGTCCTCCTCAAAAAGTTCATTCCCTACATCACTGCCGCATTCCTCAAGGAGTCAAGTCTCTAATGACGACTCTATTTCCTTTGGAGTCACACTCCCTTGACCATGGTCCACGCTGCATGACCCTAAACTGCACAACCACAGTCCGTTCGGCATGACCCTAAAGTACACAGCCACGGTCTACGATGCATGACCTTAAACTGCTCAGCCACGGTCCAAACTATACGACCTTAAACTGTATCAAAGGTTTAGTAGAACGACCTTAAACTGCGGAGTCTTGGTCGCATGACTCAAAACTGCACGGCCACAGTCCAACTGTATGACCTTAAACTATAGTGCAAGCCCTGATTGCATGATGTTAAAAGGCTTAGCGCCATGGTCCAAACTATATGACCCTAAATTGTAGTGGAGGTCTAGTTGCACAACATTAAATTGCATGGTCCTAGATGCATGACTTTAAAACTGCATAGCCATGGTCCGAGCTACAAGACCTTAAAACTGCAACGCACGACGCGACAAATAGTCCATTAACTGTGAGAGGGATCACCCCTTCGCCAGGTGTCTTTCATCAACACCCCCAGTGAAGTTAGGTGTATGACAAGAAAAGAGGGGGTCGCACCTACCCCTTCAATCCCCAGTGGATCTGCTTCGCACTGACACCCCATCATGAGTCACACCCTATTGCGACCCACTATCCCTAGCGAGTTAGTGCCATGCTTATCTTTTCAACCCCTAGTAGGGTTACACCGATGCTCCGGCTTGTCATCCCCAGTGGAGTTACATGAAGCTTCATCCTTCACCCTAAGGAGTCACATGTACCCCCTTAGTCCCCAGAGGAGTCCACTTTTGCTTGCCACTCCTCGTAGGGCCACCATCGTCATCTAAAGCTCCCTACTTGTGTATAGCCTTAGATATTTTTTTCCCCAGGCAGTCATATCATTATACACAGACCTATCCCCCATGGAGTTTCACCTACATGATGACCCACACAATGGTCCGCGCTGCATGACCTTAAATTGCACAGCTTCAGTCCGTGATGTATGACCTTAAGCTACACAGCCTTGATCCGTGCTGCAAAACTGCACAACCATGGTCCAGGAGTACGACCCTAAACTGCATGATCCAAACTATAGGACCTTACACTATAGCAGAGGTTTAGTTCCACAACCTTAAACTGCATGGTCCTAGTTGCATCACTTTAAACTACATAACCACGGTCCAAGCTATATGACCTTAAATCATAGTGCACGTGCTGGCCGCATGACTTTAAAGTGCTTCACACAGGTCCTGGATGCACGACCTTAAACTTGCCCCCACATACATGCACACCCCCTTTATGTACATTTTCACGCAAGCTTTCCCTAACCTACAATGTGTGTGCGTGCACCACCTTCATTGCCTCCCCAGTGAACCCGTTCACTTCACTACCACAATTCATCATTCCCCAGTGAGTCTCACCCATGCTCATCAAACTGTGAGCCATTTTGCCACCCATACTCACCTTCAACTACACCACTTTTCACTCATTATTCATACACCATCCACCTTTCATAGGTAGCCTTGCACCATCTCCCCAATGTGAGCCAAAACCATCACCATACTCACTCCATGGCCTCCACAGATTGCCATTCATCACCACTACGGTCCACCCGTATGACCCTAAACTATAGTACATGTCCTAGCCGCATGACGTTAAAAGGCTTTGCACAGGTCTCAAAGGCACGACCCTAAACATGCCTTCACAAAAACCGGGCATGGTGAACACCTGGACAAGGTAATGCCATGAGTAAAAATGACAGACGGGCATGGTCATAAAACTATGAGTAAGAGAGTTTCATGAAAAAAAAACCCAGGCATGGTGAAAATCCCAAAAGGGCACCATGAGAAAAAACAGATGAAAAGGGTGGACATGGGCACCAGGTCATGGGTAAAAGAACTAAAAAATAAAGCAAGTTGGTGAAAACCATCTTTATGACACCGCTTCCCTTGTTCAAGAAAAAAGCCGGAAAGTGCGCTTGGACAGACAAAGTAGGTTGATGCACTACCACAGCCTCAGCTGACACCCAATTGCCAAACAGGCGTGATTCTATGAGGTCTACCTAAAATCCTCAGTAGCCAACATTCAATCACAAAACAAAATGGCTCACCAAGGAGTGATAGCTGCATAAGACCTCCCACGTTTCACCTCCACAAACAACAAGAGTCCTTGAGGGTGACGATGACGATTGAAAGATCCCTCCAATATGCTTAAAGACCATCGCAAAAATAAGAAAATGACAAAGCCAGGGCCTAACCTGCCAAAGACTTCAGGGTTGTTCCATGTCATGAGATCTCCTTGCCTAAAACCTTCCTTAGCCAACCTGCTCAGAGCTTTGGGACATGCCCCCTAATGGACTTGGCAGGATGGGGCCCACGAGGCCACCTCTCAAAAATCCCCCAAGGGGATAGGCCCAGACTTTCGGGCAGGTCAGAAGCCCCCAACTGAACCTCGTTAAACGGGACCTATAGAGATACCTTGATCATCAAAAGCAAACCTGGTGTAGCAGCAAAAATTTTTGACCAAAGGTTAATAGAACTTGGCCTTTAAATAGGCCTGATTCTGACCTACGAGGTCCCTACGTAATCCTCAAGCTGTTAGAACAAAAAATAGTCCCTTGAGGGTGAGGACTTTGATAGGATCCATCAAAATTCTCCTCTTCTCCTGTAAGTCTCCATGCAGGGACTTATACATTGCGTCCAAAAGTTCGAGCACCCTAATTGCAGCATTGCGTGGATCTCCTCAGCATTGAAGTAGTCTTGTGGCTAGCCAGGGGAAGTTTCACGAATGACTGTACCTCTCACTTTTATCGAGGCACAACATTCGACAGGGCATGCTGTTGGAAGACATTTTTCATCAGCATGGATCCCCAATCAATAAAGCCTAACACACAACGAAAATTTTGACAGTCTCATAATAGCCCTAGAACTAGCCAAGATCTTCATAAGGACTCTCAAACTTTTCTTGCCAACTTTCATCGCATTTTGACATGTCTAAGTCAGTGTAGATTAAGAAACAATTCCAGTAGAATCAGCCTCTAGCACCCTGAAATGGAACCTGTAACTAGAGCTATATTTTCAGTGTCTCAATTTGTTATGGGACCACCGCCATTAGATCTGACACGGTTGAAAACCCCCAAGGGTGAAATTTTTGCTTAAACAGACATTCCAAGAAGAAGTCATAGGCAAAAGAGCAAAACAAGAGGAACCGCACGCTATTCCCATGCGGCCACTCTGTAACTAAGCTTCATTAAAGGAATAATCCCAAATAGTGACTTACGATGCTTATATCTTCCTCGTTTGATATGTGATCACGTTAAAACTTATTGGAGTGTGTTCGTCTCATTGAGACGAGCATTTCGATATGTGGCATGCCATGCGACGATGCCCGAGCGTCAAGAAAAGCTAGAGAGAAGTAGTTGATTGGTGAAGAAAGTGCAGGAAATTCAGCAGCGTCGTGCCTCGCTCGAGCATCTAAGTAACATCATTCGCGAGCCCGATCGATGCGAAATCAATTCCATCGCATGCGTAAGGTTTAAGGCTATCGCTAGTCCGAACCCCGTATATGATGAACGGTCGGGTTCCGTACACGAAATCGACGAGGCAACTGCAAATTCCATCGCCAAAATTCCAGATTTCGACAAAAATTCAAAAGTTGCAAAATCTTCGTTCGAGCACGGAATCGAGCTGCGTTTGTTGCCCCATGATTGTGACAGCATGCTCAGTGTGATCCATCAAGGAAATCACAGAAAAACATCAAGGAGCGAGCACACAATTGATCCAAAGTTTCAAGATTCATTCCAATTTTAAGTCACATAATCGTGCCCTAAAAACACAATCCATGACTCAAAGTAAGTATCATATTGATCGTCATGTTGAGCCCTTTAAGAAAACAATCATCTCTCCATCAACCAGGCATCAGAACGACCCCTGATCATCCTCGAAAAATCATACACATTCTTGGGCAGCACAAGAACTGTTTTGGAATTCCATAACTTGTTAGGAAAGAGCAAATTGGTCATTTTTCAGCTATTTTCTAATTTCTTTTAATTTATTTTAATCTTAATTTCCAGTAATTAGGGTTACTTTTGATGATCCACCCATGTTTGGGCACAATTCTATATATACCATACCATCATTGTATGCAAAAGGCCTTGAACCTTTCATAAAAGAGAGAGCTATTACTTAATAAAATTTCTCTTTCCTCTCATTGTTGGGTCACATTGAGAGAGAAAGTAAGGAGAGAGAAACTGTTGGACCGGTACCCCTAGGCTCAGGGTAAAATCTTCTCTTTCTTCATTTCTTTCTTCTTCTTCTTCTTCGTCAGAGCCTCCCTCAGAGGCCATGCACTGCAGTGGCCGCACCGTGCATGCCTCTTTCTTTTCTGTTTTCCTCTCCCTATGGTTTCACAGGTCGCTCATGGCGATAGCAGCATCATGCACGACCTCCTCTCCCCTTCAGTTGGTTAGTCTCTATCTCTAAGCTAGGCTAGAAAGCGGTGTTGCTCATCGTCATTCACAGGGAGGTCTTCAACATCTTAGTGAAGAATGCAGAAGGTGAAACCCATTGCCGCCCGTAAGTGTCTTCCCCTAGTTGCGTGCCTATCGCAGACGACGAAGCCTATCACCGCTCACAAGAGGTCGCGGCAACACTTATCATCGTCCTCGAGCTTCCCTCGCATGCTCGGTGCCTATTTCCGCCCGTTAACCTCCATCGTACAATCCTCCAACCTATCGTTGTCCGTTGGTTACTCCTGCGTCGCACAACTATCATCGTATGCCTTGGCAAGAACTGTCACCACGTGCTTCACAAATGGCTATCGTCGCGAGCTTCACAAAAGGTTATCACTGTCATTGCTCACCCTCTAGCCATGAGCAGTAGGGTCTAGAGTCGTCCAATGGTCGTGCCATTGCTACACCATGACTGTGGGTGGCAATGCTTAGCATCATCGGGACCTATCTCTTCGTCGCCTCTTGCCTTCCTTCCACTTCATCGCCTTAACTTTTCACATTCTTAGCGATACGAATGTGCATTGCCCTAAGACAAGGGTGGGTCTTCGGCCCACTTATCTTGCAAATTAACCGTAGTAGTATTGTGCAGAAAATCAGGAGATTGTAGGTCAAGGGAGGCGAGTCTAAACCAACTGAAGTAGCTGAGGGGGCGCCCACGCGAGCCAGCCCGAGTAAGTCCCGGACCCACCTTTCTCTCATCGGTTGATATACCGACCCTTACTCTTGAACAAGGTTTCTGAGAAAGTGATCACAAGTCCCGGGTCTTTCAAACTTGAGACACGTGCCACCCGATCACCCAGATCTGAGAAGGTGAGATCGAGGCACCTAACCATTGAGAGTTAAAAAGAGGAGAGAGAAAGAGCTAGAGATGAGAGATAAAAGAGGAGAGAGAGAGAGTCAGAGATGAGAGAAAAGATGAGAGAGAAAAGAGGAGGAGAGAGAAAATACCTTATCGAGGGGTAATGGACATTTTCTTCTTACTCCTCTCTCTCTCCGGCATGCATCTATAAACTTAAGCAAGAATTGAAATCTTTATTGAATGGTTGAAGAATGAACCAAAGCTTGAACCAAAGGTCCTTTACAATTACGCTTTGCATGTTTATATCGATATGGGCCCAAACATGGGTGGATACTCAAAAACTACCCAAATTGATGATGATTATAGCTTAATTGAATTAAATAAAATTAAGAAAATAGGGTGCAAAAAGACTATTTTACCCCTACTTAACAATAGATGGAATTCTAGAATAGTCCTTGCTACTGCTCGAGAACTTGCGTGATCTTCCATGACTGATTAAAGGTTGCTCTGATGCCCTTTTTATCAAAATATGATTGTTTTCTTGTAGGACTTGGCATGACGATCAACTTGATACCATCTTTGAGTCATGGATCGTGTTTTTAGGCCACGATCATGAGACTTGAAATTTTGATAAATCTTGAAAACTTTGGATCGATAGTGCACTTGTTCCTCAATGTTTTTTTGTGATTTCTTCAGTATAGTGCACTGAACATGCCATCACGATTGCGTGGCAACAAACGAGATGCGATTCAAAGCTCGAACGAAGATTTCGTGACTTTTATGTTTTGTTTGGAATCTAGAATCCGGCGGCCGGAATTTACAATCACTTGATCGACTTTGTGTGAAAAATCCAACTGTTCATCATGTACGTCAGACCAATGATAGCCTTGGACCTTACACACACAATAGAATTAGTTTCGTGTCGATTCCATGCGCGAGCATCGTGATTTGGCAGCTTGAGCAAGGCGTGTTGTTGCTCAATTTTTTGCAACTTCTTCACAGATCAACAACTCTTTCTAGCTTTTCTGCTTGCTCGTGTGACATCACGAGTCGTAACACATATCGAAACTCTCTTCTTGACGAGGCGAACATGCTCACAAAATTTTAGAGTGATCCGACTCAAGACGGGTGAGATATGAGCCCCAAAGATCACTGCACGTGACTATTAAAATAGTCACCTTTGATGGTGTTTTGGTGCAGCGTGGCCATATGGGAATAGTGTGCGGCCTACCCCATTTCGTTATTTTACTCATAACTTTGTCATGGAGTGCTCTCGATGTTTTCAACTATGCCAGATCCAATGGTGGTGGTCCCACAGTTGTTTGACGCATAAAAAATATAGTTTTAGTTACAGGGTCAATTTCAAGGTGATAGAGGCCAATTTTTTCGAAATTATTTCTTGGTTTTTCACTGCCTTAGATATGTCTGCTTGCGATAAAACTTAGCAAGTGACCGTTTAGAGTGCTTACGAAGATCTTGACCGGTTCTGAGGCAATTCTGAGACTGTAGATAATTCCACTGATTTTTCAAGCTTTATTGACCGGCTTCCTCTTGATTCCGCATCAGGGACCAAGGTGATGAAAAATGTGTTCAAACACACGTGTCTTGGGAGCTGGCTTTGCTTGGCGAATCACTTTCCTTCTCTTTGACCTGTTTTTTTTCCATCCTCGATTGACATGCCATGATTGGGAAGTTCAAGGGTCGTTTGGATCAGAAAGCTCAGATTGTGCATTCTTAGAAAAGGTCTGTGTCCGATTTACTTCTGGTGACGGCAGCCTAACATAATCATCTGGGATGGCAATGAAGTGTTACTTTTCTATTTACTCCTTCATTATGGCTTCAAAGGCAAAGCACTCATCAAGATCGTGACTACGTATCCAGTGATACAGGCACCACAGATTTATGGTCCCTCGAGGGAGATACCTGGGTTGTATGGATGGATTTGGTCAAATGACCCCGACTTAAAGCATGATTCAACACATCACTTGGAGAAGATCGGGCGGTAGGTCCTCAAGATGATATTCCTGCTTGTCTTCTTCTTATACTGTCACCACGAGAGCTGCTTCAGCTGCCCCAAATACCTTCTTGAGAATCTCGAGCTATATCTGTCCCTTCTGGATCAAAGCTTCAATATGATACTTGAGGGTGAAGCATTCCTAGACAAGATGTTCCAATGTTCTATGGTAAGTACAATAGTTTAGGTTGGTGACAAGTCCAACTTCTTCTGGCTTTGTTTACTCAGACAGGATGATCATCTGTTGATCTAGCAACATTCGGAGCAGGGTTGGGACCCACTCCTTATTGAAGCTATAAACTTTGGTTCTCTTCTCTGCCTAGTAATCCTTCTCATAAAGGTTCGGAGGTGGAGGCACCCTATTGTAAGCCTGGGGTTGTTGTTGCCCTCGTTGAGGTGCTACTTGAGAATTTGTGGTCACCCCTTTGGAGAAGTCTAAGGTTTGAGGAAAGGCCTTCTTGGGGTCTGATACAGTGACGGAAGCACTGACCACTACCTTCTGCTGTTTGCCTTAGGCATTGGATAGAGGATTGCTCGAGCTACGGTTGTTTCATCCATTCGATGACTGCATTTGAGGCCCACCATGATGCTTGAAGAGGCCCTCTATATGAACTGATTTAGAGATCAAGTCTGATATGGAAGTTGGGTTTGAAACCTTAACATGTAGGGAAATCTTTGGATGCATGTTGCGCACACAAGATTGAACTGCATCAATTTTAGGCATGGATTAGCTCATCCAAATCCCTCCACCTTGCAATGAATTGATCGATAGGCTCATCAGGGTCCTGGGTCAGTGTGAGAAGCTCAATAGCCTAAACTTCCCGTTCGACCTCATAGAAGCACTTATAAAACAAGTGCTCCATTTCTTCCCAGGTCTTGACTGAGTTTCGGGGGGAGATGGGCATACCACTTGAATGCCGACTCGTCAAGAGTCCCAAAAAATTGACAGAGAATAAGTCTCCAATCAGCTGCCGTCTCTTGACATGCCGATTAGAAATGGGCAATGTGCGGATGAGGGGAGCTCGTGCCATTGAAAAGCAGGAGCTTCCCCTTTTGGTATGTAGGGGGAAACGGGAGCTGATCAATATAAGAGGGATAAGGCTTCTGATAAAGGGTTGGGCCTTGTATGCCCAAAATCTTCCTTCCTCGCAAACTGTAACTGACCATAGCGCTAGTATCAGCTTGAGAGATTTGACGAGGGGGGGAACAATTGTGTGAAGGAGGTGGCTTCCTCAGGATTGGCTCCGTTGGAAGAGGAGAATTGGTACCCTGGCTAGATGAGTTACCAAGGGACCAAGTACCTTCCATGATCTTGATCTTGTCCATCATTCTATGCATAATGTCTTCAAACCGGTACACTTGATCCTCCTGGTCGTCATTAGGGTTGTCGATGACCATTACGCTGACCCTCTTCAGAGGGAAATCGGTCCCTTGCATGGTCAACATCTTGCGTGCCTTTCGAAATAGTTGTGGTAGTTCGATCAGCAGGGGTTCGGCATGCTCTGACTGAGCTCAAGCCTTATACATTGATAGGGTCAAGATCGGTTCACGACGGTCTTGGGACTGTGGGGGGGCTACATGGTTGGGTTGTCTTCTATGATGCTAATAACCATACAAGGTTCTGGTCCTTCTACCTCAGGTTCTACTCCAGGTTGTAGGAGGTGGAAGGGATTTTCATCTTGGAAGTCAGCAAGTTGTTTTCCCTGAGCTTCTTGGGTTCTTCCCTTAGTGCTATTCGTATTCCCAGGCTATGTTTGGTTCTCAAGCTTTCTTATATCTCCTTTCAGCGCTAAGATCAAGAATAGTCCTCCATCATCGAACATGACAACGCCGTCTCCATCAGGTGTGCCAAGGGATGTGGGCCAGAGATAGGGGCTAGCTCTAGCTTCGATCTTGGCTTGGGGAAAGACGGGGGACGGAAGACCTCATCTCTCAGGAGAATCTTTCCCGTGCTCTCTTATGAGCTCCAAAGGCCGGGCAAAGAGGGTACAGCGATAGGGTACTCTTTGAAAAGGTCTTCAAGTACCAAGTCCTGAGCCGCTTGACCGGTGGAGAAGGGACAAATGGGGGAGGAGAAATCTATCAGTGACGTCTTGGTCGGGAGCACGATGCAGTCTGTGGCGGCGGCGCGTGGGCACCTTTTGAAGAAAGGTTTCGAGCAACCTGAGGAGGCTAAGTACCACGAGCATGTGTTAGTGAGGGATTGGGCTTGTGACCACCCCTCACAGATTGAGCAGGCATGTGCTGAGAGGAACGACGAGAATATTGTCTCTCTTGTACTCAGCTGAGCGCAATCAAAGGACTGCCTCGAGTAGTGCTATATGTATGCATAAGGTATACGGGGCCCGGTCAGTGAATACTCGAACCTGGACAGTGAGGATTGCCCCGAACTATGGCTCGAGTGGGCGAACCATGAGCCTTAGTGTGCGTGTGAGAGATGGTGGCTTCAGAACCTCCTTCGTGTGTGAAACCTCTCGTTACAGAGGCTCGATGTGGTAGAACATGGGGGCTGTCCTTTTGGTGACCCGTAGGAGCATTGACAGCTAGGCTATTATGCTCAGGAAGGGAAGGGACTGCCTTTCAGCTGCCCCGAGTGGGACCGACAAGTGACTTGCCGGTGGCAGGGTACATGCTGTGCGCGATGGCCTGTCTGCCACCCATGCTAGGTGTTTTGGTAGAGGGTCCACCATTGCTAGAAGATGGTGAGTGAGGGACTTTTGAGTCCCTCCACTCACCGATCATGGTAAGAACCTAGGAGCGTGACCTTAGGTCCTCGCTTAAAAGGAAGGTCCAGAATGAGGTTTAAGGAACCTGTCCCTGAGGAAAGTTCACAAGTGTGGGGATTATAAAATCCCCAACTCAGATGAACGGGTTCCATAACCCAAAAGACATGTGTGTGTTAATAAGCAAGAAACAGAAGAAAAAAAAGGTCGAACAAGAACGACCTGACGATGGGGTAGCGTGACCCCAGTGGAGTTACCAAGCTGGTTAGATGCCTCGATCTAGCCTCTGGGTCGGGGTGTCCTGGTGGTGCGGTTCGAGGTTAGAGATCGACCTGGGACTTGAGACTGCTCTCTCATGAACCGTGTGAAGAAGACGGGCAGGGCTACCAACCGACGAGAGAGGAATTAGGTTCGCCAGGCGGGACTCATCTCGCGTGGGTTCATGATGCACATGGGCTAACTCGTGTGGGCGCCCTCTTAGATCACGTGGGAATGCCCCCTGGCCTGTGGTCGGTTCAGAATCGCCTCCCTTGACCTGTTTTCCTCTTTCCTGTAAAACACACACACACACATTAGAGTACAGACAAGTGGGTCTGAGGACCCCACCTTGTCATAGGGTGAACACACATGCATGTGTGCACGGGGAGAAGTAGAAGAAATAAAAAAGAGTCCACATATCAATTCGACAGCCTTACGACATCTACTTGACGAGGGACTTTTAATAATGTCTTATAATAAAGAAAGAAAGAAAGAAAGGGGTGAGATAGAGAAGATGTCAGAGAAAAGAAATAAGAGTTTGAAGGCTAGTATGTCTTTCAACTAGTCCTTCAGGGAAAAGTGGGACGGAGGTTGGTCTAGATCTCACCCAACTCTTCAAAGGAAAAGAAATGGAAATTTTTGTAGAGAGAAGAAGAAGAGAAAGAATGGGACAAGTGATGAAGGTAAGTTTAGCTCTCGCTGAACCTTCCAAAGAGGAAAGGGAAGGGAAGAAAGAGAATGAAGATGTTTGACCTGACGACTAGATGGGCGCAGTGGCATGGCTACCATGACGACTGGTCTGGTGTAGTAACTAGATGGGCACAATGACTAGACCGGAACAACAGTTAAACGACTCGACAACAAGACTAGCACGATGACTAATCTGGCAAAGTGGCTAGTATTGAGCGATAGCTAAACGGGCACGGTAACTAGACTGACACAACGACTAAACTACTCGACGTTGGGACTGACGTGAAGACTTTCAAATGTAGTGACTAGTCTGGCGCAGCAGTTAGACGGGCACAATAAATAGACCGACACAATGGTTAAACTACTCTAAGTCAAGACTGGCACGACAACAAAAGGCTCAGCCAGCCATCTGATTGAACTAGCAAAAGGAGAAAGAAGAGAAGGGAGATCGTGCTCAGTAGTGTGTGCTACCATGTAGGGCAGAAAGTGGGAAGGAAGATAGGTCATGCTCAGCGGTCCTTACTGTCGTGCACGACCGAAAGAAGAGAGAGAAGAGAAGACATCATGCTTGGCAGTGTTCACTGTCGTGTGCATCAGATCGAAAGAGAGAAGGGGAATGTACACTCGGCATTTATACCATCATGTGCAACGGACTCACTGACTGAGAGAGAAAAGGGAATGTCATGCTCGACAGTATGTACTGCTGCTTGCAACAAACAAGAGAAAGTGTCACGCTCGGTATTTGCACTGCCATGCACAACAAACAGAGAGGGAAGAGAGCATCACACTCGGTAGTACACACTACAGCGCACAATAGATTAAGAGAGAGAAGAAAGCCACACTCGTTATTTGCACTGTAGTGTGCAATGAATAAAGAGAGAAGAGAACGTCATGCTCGGTAGTACGCACTGCCCTACGCAACAGACTTAGAACACACTCGGCATTTGCATTATCATGCGTAATGAACAGAGGGAGAAGTGAATATCACGCTCTACAGTATGCATTGTTGCATGCAACAAACTGAGAGAGAAAGAAGAAAGTCACACTCGGAATTTAGTCTATCGTGAGAACGTCACGCTCAACAGTACACACTGCTGTGCGCAATAGACTGAGAGGGAAGAAATTCACGCTCGGCATTTACACTGCTATACGCAACAATTAGATAAAGAAGAGAACGTCATGCTCAACAGTAAGCACTACCACCTATAATAGACTGAGAGGGACATGAGACTAGAAGGAAGCAGAGAGAAAAAAAAGAAAGAGAAGAGAAGGGAAAGGACAAAAGAAAGAGAAAAAAGGAAAGAGAGAAGAAAGAAAAGGAAAGGAACAAGAAAAAGAAAGAAGAGAGAAAGAATAGAGAAATAAGAGAGAGAAAGACGAGAGAAAAAGGAAGAGAAAGAAGAGAGAGAAAGAAGAGATAAAAAGAAGAGAGAAGAAGAAAGAGAAAATAGAGAGTGAAAGAAGAGAGAGAAAGAAGAAAGAGGAAGAAGAAAGAGAAAGAAGAGAGAGAAAGAAGAGAGGAGAGAGAAAGTTACCTTACATCAAAGGGTACTGCTTAAATTCTTCTCTCTCCTCTCTCTCTCCAAGACATGACCTAAGACTCAAATAAAGAAATGTAATTTTTATTACTCCAAGAAGGGTCCATTACATGAGGTGCACCCTTATTTATATAGAAGTGGGGCCCAAACATGGGTGTAAAATCAAAATTTGACCTAATTGCTAAAAATTAACAATTAAGTGAATTGAAGAAATTCTAAAAAAATATGGAAAAAAGACGATTTTGCCCCTGTAACAACAATCCACAAAATTCCAATGGAGTCCCTGCTGTGCCCAAGAACTCTTGTGATCTTCCAGGGATGATTTGGGGTCTTTCCAGTCTCTATTTAGTCAAAAGATGATTCTTTTCTTGATCGGATCGGCAGACAGTCATTTTGAAACCACTTTTGAGCCACGGATCGGGTCTTTGGGCCATGATCATGAAGTGCGAAAATCATGAGAAACATGCGATATTTGTTTAAAGACTATGCCCATTTCTTGGTGATTTTTGATGATATATTTTCTGAATATCGATGAGCAAGTCGTTGTGAGCGCTTGGTGATGAATGTGGCTTGATTTGGTGGCCGAATGACCGTTTTCCATTTTTGATCTTTTGACCGGAATTTGCTTCTTAGTGCCCAGAAAATGCAGCAATGTTGTACTTGTCGTGCATCAAATCTGACTTTCCTTTACGTGCAAGGTTCAACTCTGATGATGCCTCGAACCCTATGCTCGTAATAGATCTGATTTTGGGTCGATCCGACATGCGAGCGCCATAATGTGGCCACTCGATCGAGGTGTGCTCCTGCTGGAAAACCTGCAACCTTGCATTGAATGGTGATCCTCTCTCACATTTTTCTCTAGGCTCATGCCACAACATGAGCGTGCCACATATCAAAATGCTCGAGTCGACGAGACGAGCACGCTCATAAAATTTGAGCTTGATCCAGCTTGGGATGAGAGAGATACAACCTTTCAAAGTTGAGCCCAAAACCCATGAGCACAGTTTCCATTAATGGAAATTAGTTCACTGTGGGTGCACGGTAATAGCATGTGACCTACCCATTTCAGGTAATTTGACCATAACTTGGTCCAGGAAGGTCTGAACAAGCTGAATTGTTGTCCCTAAGGTTTTCAAAAGCTCCAAATCCAATGGTAGTGGTCCCACAATCTTTTGACACTCCAGTGATAGGACTATAGTTATAAGGTCCATTTTAGAGTGGGAGGCTTATTTTCCCAAAACTATTTCTATGTTTGCACTGCCTTGAACTGGTCAGATTGCGACAAAACTTCGTAGGTATTCTTCAAATACCTTTATCAACGTTCTTGAACCTTCTTGGGCAATTATGAGACTGTCGAAAATTTCACTCATGGATCAGGGCTTATTACCCTATGGCTTCCATAGTTCGTAGGAATTTTGATACCTGCAGACCTAGGTCGCATATTGCTTTTCTCTTAACTCATAACGAGGATACAAGTATTAAAAAATACCTTTAAATAATGAAAGGAGGATGTCCTTCGAGATGGTCCCATTTTAGGGAACTTCACCCTAAATGCTTGAAGATTGGTGGAGGAAGAAAAGGTAGGCAAGGTAACTCTTTGGCTTACATCCTACAAGTCCAATTGGGGATCTCCCGAATTACTCAGACTCGATAAGAGGATGGCCTTTGAAGCGGTCCCAAATTTTAGGGACTTCACCTTGGATGCAGAGTTTGATGAGACGAATGGTAGGCAAGGTACCTCTTTGGCTAACATCCTACTGGTTGAGTTGGGGGTCTCCCGAATTACCCAGACTCGATAAGAGGATGGCCTTTGAAGCGGTCCCATTTTAGGGGAGTTTACCCTGGCAGTAAGAGTTTGATGGAAGAGAAGAAGAGGAGGAGCTTTTTTTTTTTATGTGGCGACACTAAGGCCCGTGTTGAGAAAGTCGCACCGGGGCATTGAGGCCCTAGTGCCGAGAATAAGAAGGCGGCACAAAGGCCTGCGATAAAACAAAGGGTAACACTGGAGCCGAAAAACATGTTTGAAAGGCACTGAGGCTTGGATTTTTTAAGCCACTAGGGCCCGGATGTTTTTGGAAGGCATTGGGGCCCGGATTATTTTTTTTAAAGAAAGGCACTGGGGCCTGGATTTTTTTTGGAGGAAGGTATTGGGGTCCAGATTGGTTTTTGGAAGGCACTGGGGTCTGGAGTTTTTTTTGGAAGGCACTAGGGCCTAGATTGTTTTTTGGAGGCACTGAGGCCCGGAGTTTTTTTTTTTGAAGGCATTGGGGCCTGAATTGAGGTGGTTTGACCCGAAGGCCAGAAGGAGGAGATTCGGTCAAGGCGCCCTTTTCGGGTTTTCACCTGGGCGGAGGGGATATGGCGCCAGAAGAGTAGTTTTTACCATATCCTTTATTTGGGTGCTTTTACTCGTGAGTTCGATGTCATGTCCACCCGTTGGTTTCCACTCTTACTCATGTCGCCCTTTTGCAGGTTTTCATCGTGCCAAGATTTTTTTTCAGGACTCTTTTACTCATGGCTTCGTGTCCATGCCCACTTGTCATTTTTATTCATGGTGCCCTTTGCGGGTTTTCACCATGCCCCTATTTTTTGTTGGGTGATTTTACCCATAGCCATTTTTTGGCTATGCTTCTTTTTTTTTTTTTAGGGGGAGAGAGGTCACCAGTGTAATGAACCATGACGGAGGAGTGGCTTTATTGCGACCCAGGCAGTTTGTGCCCAAGCAGGGTCAATGATGGTGGTTCCGCAGAAGGTGTTGGATGGTGCCCACGGTGGTGGAATGTTGAAAGCACCCGCGGGGATGTGGGTTGATGGAGGGAGCCGTGAGGGGTGTGGAATGATGGAGGGACCCAGAGGGAGTAGAGTGAAGAAGGTACCTGTGACGGGGTAGTGTGAAGAAGGTATCTGTGGGGGGTGAAGTGAAGAATGCACCTGCGGGGAGTGAAGTGAAGAAGGCACCCACGGGGGGTGGTGAATGAAGAAGGCACCCACAAGGGGAGGAATGAAGAAGGCACTCCTTGGGGGTGGCGTAAAGAAGGCACCCACGGGGGGTGAAATGAAGAAGACACCCGCAGGGGGGCAAAGTGAAGAAGGCACCCACGGGGGGTGGCGATTGAAGAAGGCACCCACGGGGGGTGGCGAATGAAGAAGGCACCCGTGGGGGGTGAGATGAAGAAGGCACCTGCGAGGGGTGGAATGATCAGCTGCCTCGAAGAAAGCATGCTTAAAGAAGAGGTGCTCAGTTGACAACACGCCTACATGATAGGGAGAGGTCAGATGGAGAGTGCCACATGGATGGCAATGCCTTTGGGCAAGATCTGCTTTAGTGATCTACTGATAACACCAGGCCAAAAGCATGGTGGCGTGAGATTTTCCCGTGATGCTTCATGGGCAATGCTTAATAGGTGAGGCGGGAGAAGGTTTAAATGTCACGGTCAATGAGGCACCATTGTGATGACACGTGGTTGAGTAGCTAGGCGGCATGATGCTCGGGAAGCAGCAAGCTTTGAGGAGCCTAAGCCCTTTAAAAGGGGGGGAGGCAGGAAAGAGTGAGGGCAGCTGTTTTCCCCTTTTCTTTGAAGATTTTGGCTGATGAGTGATGCCCAATATGGGGGCTAACTGCTTAACCTTGGCTTTGGGGTGTGCACGGGCATTGGACGTGCTTGTGAATGCATTCACCACACAGAAGTGACGATGGACCCATGGCAGAGGATGAGCTTGTTTCTCCAGAGCTCCTTTGTTTGTGTGAGACCCATGGCGTGGGGCTCGCGACTATGTATAATGTGTTGGGGGCCTTCTATCGAAGTTGGTGGGGGCGGTGTGCCTAGTCTTGGTGCGTGTATTGTTTCCTCCGACCAGCGCATGGCTGTTCACCTTCGTAAGGTGACGATCAAGAGAAGGAGGAGCCCACACTCTTCTCCAAGGCATGTTTGAAGAGGGTGATACCCTCTCCCGGAGGAGGCCACTACGGTGAGGAGGCGGTTGAGTTCGTGGACGGATCTACCCCAGAATGGATGTACACACTTTGTTTTATTGTAGTTACGAGATGTAACCACAAAGTTGTAATCCTCTTGTTCATGGAATAAAAATAATTCCTTTATGTCGAACTCTTTCCTATTTAGTGTTGCCCCTTTGCTTGCTGCTTCTTCTTTTTCTTCCTTTTTTTTGTTTTTTCTTTGTGGGCTGGTGCAGTCCTTACCCCTACTGATGATGGGGATAAGGAATGGCGGATGAAGTGCCCGTGGGATGATTGTTGCTTGCTGCATGATGATGGTTGGGATGCCCTTGTCGATTTTCATGCCCTCGTGGATCCCAACCCTTGTGGAATGTGCCATTGCTGATTTTCGCAAGACCCCGTATGTTTTTTTTTTTGGGGGACCACAGGGGTTCCCATATGTTGGCCAGACAGGGAGCGAGGTTCACCTGTTGTAGGCAGGCCCTAGGTCGCTTGGTGCGGACCTTTGCTTATGGATAGTACTTTTTCAAATATCTGTCATTAATTGGAGGCCTGGCCTCCCCCCCTTTGGCATTGATCAAGAAATATGCACTGTTAGGGAAAACCTTCTTTATGACGAATGGGCCTACTTGCTTTGGTTCGAATTTCCCCTTTGTTTGGCCATGGGTAGCGATGGGCCTCTTTACTACCAAAACGAGCTTGCCCTTCAAGAAGGCTCTTATCCTATTGGATCAATCAAAGGCCCTTTTCATACAATTTTTTTAGCCTCAAGGATCTGCTGCGCTCGGTGCCTGCCTTCATCGAGCGCGTCAAGCTCTTGGCAGCGAAGAGTAGCCCGTTCTTCACTCCACATTCCATAGTGGAGGGGCACTCTTACGGATGGCAATTGGATTTCCATCGGGACAATAGCCTCACCTCCATACACTAGTTAATAGGGGGTGGATTGTGTTGTTCCTCGGGATGTGATAAGGTGGGCCCAAAGAGTTTCAAGTAGCTTCTTGTGCGAATTTCTCTTTGTGGCAGAGACAGACTTCCTTGGGGCCTCACATCACGCTCCGTTGAATGCTTTAGCAAGGCCGTTAGCCCTTGGGTGATACATGGTCCAGTACTTCCATGTGAACCCAAATTTCTCAGCTAACCTATTGATCTGGCTACTGCGGAACAAGGGGCCATTGTCGAAAATGATTCGATCGGAAACACCGAATCGATATATGATGTGGTGGTGGATGAAGTCAGCCACCGCAGTGTCAGGGACCTTCCTGAGACGGACTGCTTCGGCCCAATTAGAAAAATAATCGGTTGCGGCGAGTATGGACTTATGCCCCAAGGAGGAAGGAGGATCGATGGGGCCTACGATGTCCATGTCGCAGTGGGCGAAGGGCTAAGATGCTACCATTGAGTGGAGAGGCTCGGGTGGCTGGTGAATGAAGTTCACATGGATATGGCAAATTGGGCAAATTTTCACGAATGCCAATGAGTTTGCACTCATGGTGGGAAAGTAGTAGCCTATCCGCATGATCCTGTGGTACAGCATGGGGCCTGACTGGTGCATTCCGCACACCCCAGAATGGACTTCTGCAAGAACCCGCTTTGCCTCATCGTGCCCAGTACATCTGAATAGCATGTCGTTGTAGGAGATTAAGAACAGAGTAACATCTTGGCACACAAATCCTGTGGTGGATCTCCGGATGATGTTACGCTCAACGGGCTCGTTGGGCAATCGATTGTGTAGTAGATACGCCATTATGGGGATGCATCAGTCAGTTTCCTGCTCAATTTCTGCACACACGTGGTCTGCAGCCAGGCATTCTTCACCCCTGCCCATCTTCTTTACGGTCATGCACAAGGTTGAGGAGGTGGGCGAGCCTTGCACACTACTAGCATCTGCTGCGGTCGAAATGGAGTAACACCATTCGAGTAGTTCTCTTGCCTGATGCTCCGCTTTGGGGATTTCTATGAATTCGGCACACCTCCATTCCATGACCCATATTGGCATGGAGTTTTTTAACGGCATCTGAATTGTAGCTCCTAACTTGGCAAGCGCGTCTGCCTAAGTGTTGAGCCTTCGAGACAAGTGCTCGAGAGTCACTTCATTGAGTTTAGCGATTAGCGACTTAGCAACGCCAAAGTAAGTTTTGAGGCTCTCCCTCCTTATGTCGTACCTTCCTTTGAGTTGCTTGATTGCTATCTCAAAGTCATCATAGACATTCAAGTGTTTCACATCTAGGTGAGAGGCAATCTCTAGGCCTATGATGAGTGCTTGGTATTCTGCCTCATTATGCAACCCCACTCCCGGGAGGGAGAAGGATAGGGGTACTAATCCTTTCTAGGGAATGATGAATACCACTCTTGCACCGCCTTTCTCCAACTGGAAGATCCTGTCAGAATACATCTTCCAGCTGCAGAGGCCTTCGACATTGAAGATTTCTTCATCCGGTAGGTCTTCAGTTGTGGGGGTTCCTGTCGCAAGCGGATGAGTGGCTAGGAAGTCTGCAAGGGCCTGACCCTTGACAGCCCTTTACGGTACATATGTGATGTCATACTCCATGAGGAGTAGTGACCACTTGGTGAGTCAGCCCATAAGGCAAGGGCGTGATAAGAGATACTTTATAGGGTATGCACGAGAGACAAGCCAATTCAGCTGCTAGTGCAGGTAATGTCGCAGCTTCAATACTACGAATATGAGGGCTAAGCATGTCTTTTCCATTGGAGAGTAATTGACCTCTGCTCCTTACATTTCAGGCCTCGGATAATACAAAGCCATAATATGAGGGCTTCGAGTGACTCATCGAGCGTGGCATGTATAAGATGAGGGGCCTCCCGGGGATGGGTGCAGAACTAGGGGATTGAGAAGATAGCTTTTGATGCTGTCAAAAACCGCTTGGCATGCCTCACCGCATTTGAAGGGGACCTCCTTCATGAGATGGGATAAGGGTTGGCATCTTCCTACCAGTTTATATATGAATCTCCTTATGTAGGCCAATTGACCTTCGAGGGAATTGAGTTCCCATAGATTTCTAGACGGTGGCATCTTTTGGATGGCTTTGATCATGATGAGCTCAATCTCCACACTTCTGTATCGAATAATGAAACTTGGAACCTCCCTGATCGCACACTAAAGGCACATTCCAAGGGATTCATTTTGAGCTGATGGAGGCAAAGACTCGCAAAGACTCTGTCGAGGCTCGCTATGTGGCTCCCCCTATTATTCGATTTGACTACAAGGTCATCTACATAGCACTCGACTTCCTTGTGTAGCATGTCTTTGAAGCTAGTAGTCATGGCCCTTTGATACGTGGCCTCTGCATTCTTGAGACCACAAGGCATAACCATGTAGCAGAAGACACCTTTTGGTGTTAAGAAAGCTGTAGATTCCTTGTTCTCCGGGGCCATCAGCATCAGGATATAACCAGTGCAGCCGTCCATAAAAGAGAACGCCTGACAGTTGGTGGTGGAATCAGTCAGCAACTCTGTAAATTGGAGGGGGAAGTCATCTTTAGGGCAAGTCTCTTTCAAATCTCGGAAGTCGATGTAGACCTTGATCTGCCAATTCTTCTTTTCGACCAGGACTATATTAGCCAGCCATTTAGGATATTTTACTCTCGAATGAAGAGTGTTGCTCTAAGCTTTTCCACCTCCACCTCAATTTTGATTTTGAGATCGGGCCTAAACCTCCTTAGCTTTTGTTTGATAGGCTTGCATAACAAGTTGATGCCCAACCTGTGGACGGCTACGTGCGGTTCAAGATTGGGCATCTCCTCATAATGTCAAGAAAACACATCCTAATTGGCTTTCATAAATTCAACATATTCCTGTTTTTCTTGAGGTGACATAAATGCAGAGATGAAGGTGGGTCTCGGGTCGGTCTCGCTATCCAGATTTATTTCCTCCAAATCGTCTACCGTGGCCTGTTAGTCGTACTCTAGGATTTCTGGCGCATCCTTTATTTCTTCGTCACTTATTGGTGACGAGTCCTCTATAAAGGAGGGTGACTCGAAAGCTTCGGGTATCAGCTTTGCCAGAGTCCCCTCTAAGTCTCCTCCCTTGTTCCAAGGCAAGGGGAAGGCTACCGAAGGGACTGGGCTGGTTTTTACGACACCGTTATGTGCAATACTTGCTCGAAAGGGGATGGCGACAATGGGGGGCTCAAATTCCCTGGATAGCCAAGGCCTTCTTTCTTGCGAAACCAAGATGTTATGGCTTCAATCACAACAAACGGGGTAAACATTCATTTGCCATTGTTCAGACCTTGATTGCTAGTCAACTCGTAATTCATTCTTCTCATAATACGATCGGTTTTGGGACCATATAATTCCCACCTGGGTGTGACTGCTGCATCCTGCAAGGAGTGACCCCCTGAGGCTTGTTTGGTCATGCTTCTCATGGGCCTCCAGAGTGAACCCTGGTAGTGGAGTGTGTGTGGGTCTCAAGGGGCCGGCCTTTGGGCTGTCCCGAGCCGTGGGGCTGACATGCATGATGTGTGTGGCTTCATAGCCACCAGCACTTCGCCTGGGTCGAGCGAGACACAAAATGGTTTGAGGGATAGGGATAGGATATCACCTACCCCGATTCACTATTATGGTGGTTGGTCGGTCGGGAAGTCTGTAAACATAGCTATGCATGGTGGAGTAATTGCGCGGGCTGACATGGGAGTTGCCAGCAGGTGGTTTGTGGGTGGGGGTGCCGGTGTTGACGATGCCCCGGTGTGACGTAGGCGCGGTTACCTTTCATCTTCCGACCCCGACGGCAGTCCTGGAAGGATTGACCGAGTGAGAAGGAGTGGTGGCGTGAGAGCCACTTTGTGATCTGCTGCTGGTACGGTGCCCACCGGCGACAGGGTGTTCTAGTGAGGGGGCGATAGTAGAGTCGCCCATGTAGTGGGCCTCAAGGGGTCCCCCCTTAATGCCGGAAGAGGTGGGGTGAGGGGCCTGAGGGTCCGTGCCACAAATAATTCTAGTCGAGGGCGAGATGGTCAGGTTAGCATGGCCGCATAGGGGGCACGCGAGGGACAGAGGAACACCCGACGCAGCCTCATCGTGAATGGCCACGGGTATGTGGATATAGAACTCCTCGACCCGAAGGAAGGAGGGATAAGAAGATCCCATAGCAAAAGTGAAGAGAGGAGAAAGAGAGTTTGGTATCTGGTGATAGCTCGAGCCAACGATCAGGTGACAAGTCCCTAGTGGAGTCGTCAGTTGATGTAGGTGCGGTCTTGGTTTCCCTTCAGGGGACGGAGGCGGAAACCCTCACTCGAACAACTGCGGAGTCTAGATGCATGGAAGGCGTGCAGATCCTTCTGCTTGTGGATAGGAAGCTGACAGTGATTGAGATTTTAGCGACTAGAGCGCTAACTCTCTTGCACCGCGTTAGGGGTTCGGGGATTAGACCAGGCAGATAGTCCTCTTAGAGAAATTACGAAGCCCTCTAGCTGTGTGTTGGCACAATTTGGACGGAGCCCTCTTCAGGTTCTCAATCTCTCTGCTCTTACTTTCATTATGCTATCGAGCTGGGATCCGAGTATCCCTCCTCCCCGGTCACTCTCTCAGGGGGTTGCTAACCGCTGAGGGAGGGGGCGTGGGGAAACCCAGGGGTCGAGGTTCACGGGTTTGCTCGCAGCAACGAGCTTGCAAGTAGGGGTGGGCTTCCATGCAGGCGAAGTCATGTGCGGAGGTGGAGGTGAGAGAGAGAGATAGAGAGAAAGAGAGAGAGAGAGAAAGAGAAATGGAGCGACTTGTCTTAGGTGAGGTGGGGGTGACCCACGCGATCCGGGTGCCCACGGGACCGCACACTCAGGGGTATCCTCACTCTCTCAGAGTTTTCTCCATCCCCCTCTCTCATCTCCCACAGAGACTAAAGAATAACAAAGGCAAGCTAATAAGTGAAATCTAGCCTTGATTCTTCTCAGCTTTCAGGGGTAATAAAACTTGAAAATAAGGCATTGTGGAATCTCTCCCAAAAATAAAGGTTCTCTTACAAGTGAGATAAGCTTGCTTATATAGAGGATTCACCAAACAAGGGTGAACACTAAAAATTCAAGCTTAATTAGAATTAAACAAATTTAAAACAAATCCAAAAATTAGGCACAAATGACCAAAATGTCCCTGTGAACTTTTACCCGAGATCGTCCCTACATGTAGGTTGCCTCGCCATGGGAAGACCTTGAAGTTGGTCTTGCAACTTGTGGCAGCTGTTCAGCTATTTCAGCAACATATCTTCATTCTTCCTTCGATTGTGAGCATTTTGATGCCCTTCGATCGTATTGTGGTGGCCTCTTTCCCCGGGGTAGAAGTCCGATCATTTTTACGAACTTTGTCTGTCAATGCATCTTTGAGCTGCGTCTTTTTCATCTTCCTCTTTGATGGTTATTGCATGGGAGGCTTCTGTTGCCTCGAATGCCTTCTTTAAATATTCAAGCTTTATCTGACCCTTCTCAATCAGTGCCTCGATAATATCTTTTAGTGTGTAGCAGTCATCTGTGAGATGATTAATCCTTCGATGGTAAGCACAATAATTCCCCAGAGTGTCGAGCCCAACTTGCTCAGGGAGCTTAGCTTCTGGAAGCTGAATCATATTTTGTTCCAATTATAACCGGTGCAATGCAGGGACCCATTCCTTCTCAAACGGGTAGCCTTTTTCTTATGCCTGGTGAAATAATCATCTCGAGTAAGATTCGCCAGTGGGGGTACTCGATTGTACAACTATTGTTGCTTGCCCACCTGTGGCATTATTCCCTTTAGAAAGGTCCAAAGTTTCAGAGGGAGCCTTCTTAGGATCAGTGAACGTGACGGCTGCACTGATTATTCCTTTTTGTTGGTTGCCCCAGGTGTTAGTTCAAGGGTTACCATTATCCCTATTGTTTCTTGAGCTTGCAGACGGTTGTCCTGACTCGCCGTGGTGGCATGATAGACTTTCTATGCCGACAGATTTAGAGATCAATTCTAACACGGAGATCGGATTAGAGGCCTTGACATGAGAGCGATCTCGGTTCTCATGTTCTACACGTAAATTTGGATTGCTTCCTTCTCGGGCATATGATTAGGATGGTGAGCAACCAAATTTCTCCATTTTGATATAACTAGTCTACGGGCGCATCCTGGTCTTGAGTCAGGGAGAGAAGTTCGATGGTTTGAACGTCTCTCTCGACCTCATAGAAGCATTGATAGAACACTTTTTCCATTTCCTTTCATGTAAGTACTGAGTTTGGAGGGAATCGAGCATACCACTGAAAAGCTGGGCCATAAAGGGTTCCAACAAACTGACGGAGAAGAAGTCTTCCATGAGTCGTTGTTTCTCAACATGCTGCCTGGAAGTGGGCAATATGCTGGTTTTGGGACATGGTTTCGTTGAATAGAGGAAACTTCCCTTTCTTGTAATTTGAGGAAAATGAGACCTAGTCAGTGTATGAAGGGTACGGCCTTTTGTAAGGCATCACACCCTGTATCCCTGGTTTTTTTCCTTTTTTTAGGCTACGGGTCACCATAGCATCAATGTCCGCCTGAGAGACGGGGTGAGGGAAAGAATTTCCTTGTGAGACAGAGGGCGAGGGCTGCCTTCGAGGAGCACCATCTGAGTGATGGGAATTAACATCGTGGTTAGCTGATTGTCATGTGGCATCTATACGATAGATCTTTTCCATCATCACGCACACTATATCCTCAAACGTGTTCACGCTCTCTTCCTATGCGTCACCAGGCTCGCTTACGACCATTACGTTGACTGTTTCTCTATGGAGGCCAGCGTTAGTTGCAATTGAGGGCATGCAAACTTTGATGGGTTGTGCGTGGTAGATCGATTAGTAGGGGGCCAACACGCCCTAACTAAACTCAACTTTTGTATGCCGATCACGTTAGGACCGGTTCTCGATGGTCTTGGGACCGTGGCTGCTGAGTGGCTGGGTCATGTTCTACGACACTAACCACAATGCAGGGCTCATGGAGCACTTCTTGGGGCTTCATTGTCTGAAGAGGGTAGAAGGGATTTAAGTGAAGAGGGTGGTCAGAACTGATTGTTCTGATTGACTTGATCAGTTCCTTAGTCAAAATTTACAGACCTCTTTCACGTTTAGCTTTGAGACTTTGATGGACCTCGCGTCGAAACTATGATCAGGACTGTGGCTGATCGGCTATTCTGGAATAAGAGAGAGCCATCTCCATCAGGTGCGACAAGGGATGAGGGTCAGGGAACTGGGGTCACCATGGGGCGGGGAGGATGAAGGACGCGATCTTCCATCTGGTCTTTTCCCCGAGCTCTCTTGTGGGCTCCAGAGACACAACCAAAATAACACGGCTTGTTTAGAATGGTACTCTTGGGGAAGGTCTTCGAATACTAAGGCTGAAGATGCTTGCTTGAAGAAGTAAGAGCAGGCAAGAGCAGGGTTGACTCATGAGGAAGCCTGAGTCGAGGGCAAGGGGCTATCTGTGACGGCGAAAGGTCACCCCGGGCTCGAGCAAGTGGTCTGGCCTTAGGAGGATGAGAACTACGAGTAGGAGTTTGTAAGAGAACAGGCAGAGGCCTACCCCTCACAGGGTGCGCTTGTGTGTGCAAAGTAGGAGGATGAGGAGGTCGTCTCCTGTGTACTCAGGTTAGCGTAGCAATGACGTTGCCCCAAGCGGTGGGATGCATATGAATAGCGTGCGTAGGACCTGACCTTGGAAGATTCAATCCTGAACACGGACTCGAGGCAATGAAAGAGTTGCTTCAAGGTGTGACTCTAGTGGGTAACCCACGAGCCTTGTGGTGTGTGTAAGAGGTGGAGGCCACAGAGCCTCTGTATCTATGTGTCAAGACCCTAGGGATAGAGACTCATGGTGGTGCAAGAATGTGAGGGGTAGCGTTGTGGCGACCCACAGAAGCAATGACAACTTGCTTGCTTTTTACAGAAAGGGACTGTGCAGCTTTCCGACAAACTTCGAGAATACGACCGGCAAGTGACTTGACAGTGGCTGGGTGCATGCAATGTGTTGCACTAGAAGTGCTATCGATGCAAGGTGCCTTGCTGGAGTTTCCACCAGAGCGAGGAGATGGGGAGTGAGGGACTTTTAAGTCCCACCTCACACCTGTTCTGGTAAAGACCTAGGAGCTAGACAAGGGGTCTTTGCTCAAAATGATGGTTGGGAATGAAGTTGAATGAACTTGTTCCCTAGGGACACTCGTGAATGCAGGGATAAAAATCCCTGATCCGGTCCATGGGTTACAGAACCTGCAAGCCATAAGTGAACTGTAAAAATACAAAATAAAGGGTCAAACTTAGCCAAACAAGTACGATCCGACTAAGGGGTAGTAAGTCCCTAGGGGAGTCGCCAATCCAGTTAGGTACCTAGATCTAGCCCTTCGGATCTGGATGATTGGTCGGCACGAGTATCGAGTTTCAGAGGAGTCCCTGGACTTTTGATATCACTCTCTCGGGAACCTCATTGGAGAACAAGGGTAGGTATTACCAACTGTTGAGAGAGGAATTTTTTAGACTTACTCTTGTGGACACCCTCTTAGAGCACGATGAAAGCCCCTCAGTAATAAAACTGGTTTGAAATCACCTCTCTTGGCTTGTATTCTCCTATTTTCTGTAATCACACATATATGGCAAAGGTTATAAGACAAGTGGGTCAGTGGACCTCACTTGGCCTTTTGGGTGAACATACACAGGTGTGCACATTCAAAACAAGGAAAGAATGAGAGAATAAAGATGGGGGAAATAAGAATTTGACCAGGCAGGGTGATCAACACCGTGACTAAGCTGGTGAGTAATTGACATGACGTGATAGTAAAACAGGCTCGGTAACTGAGACTAACTCAACACGATTACTATTAGATGCCAATACCGATAATGAAAAGATAGACACGATGGTTAGTTTGTCGTGGCAATAAAGCGGGCACAATATTTCTGATACAACAACATTACGGCTAGACGATAAGACTACCATAAGAGGCTAATCTCAGCCCTTCTTAATCAAACGAAAGGATAGCAAAAAGAATGAAACTCATAAAGAAAGAGTAAGAAGTAAGAGAATAAGAAAGAGAAGATAAAGAAAGAGAGGAAGAGAAAGAAGGAGAAGAGTGTGAGAGAAGAAAGAAGGAAGGAGAAAAGACGGTGAAAGACACAATCGACGCTAAGCATCATTGGCTGAGTTGGAAAGAGAAGAGAGAAACAGACACAGTCGGTGCTAGGCTTCGTCGGCTATGTTAAAGAAGTGACGAGAGAGAAGACAGAGTTGGTGCTCGAAATCGCCAGTTGAGTTGGCAACAAAAGAGAGAAAAAGGACACAGTTGGCGTTAGGCTTTGTCGACTGTGTTTAAGAAGAGAGGAGAGAGAAGACACAGTCGGCACTGGGCATCCCCGGTTAGGTTGGAATGAGAAGAGAGAGAAGATGCAGTTGACGCTAGGCTTCACCAACTATTTTAGACAGAGAAAAGAGAGAAGATGCAGTCGGTGCTAAGCTTCACCGACTGGTTTAGATAGAGAAGAGAGAGAAGATGTAGTTGGCGCTAAGCTTCACCGACTATTTTAGATAAATTGGAGAGGGAAGATGCAGTTGGCACTAGGCTTTGCCAACTATTTTAGACAGAGAAGAGAGAAGATGCAATCGACGCTAGGCTTCACCGACTGTTTTAGACAGAGAAGGAAGAGAAGATGCAGTCGGCGCTAGGCTTCACCGACTGTTTTAGATAGATAAGAGAGAGACGACACAGTCCGCATTAGGTTTCACCGAATGTTTTAGACAGAGAAGAGAAAGAAGATGCAGTCGACGCTAGGCTTCATCGACTCTTTTAGACAGAGAAGAGAGAGAACATGCAGGCGGTGTTACACTTCACCAATTATTTTAGACATAAAAGAGAGAGAAGATGTAGTCGACACTAGGCATTGCAGATTATTTTAAACAGAGAAGAGAGAGAAGATGCAGTCAGCGCTAGGCTTCATCGACTATTTTAACTAGAGAAGAGAGAAGAAAAAGGGCACAGTCGGTGCTAGCATCACCGACTGTGTTTAGAAGAAGAGCAAGGAGAGAGATAAATATGAGAAGAAGAGAGAGATATGAGAAAGACGAGAGAAAAGGAGATAGAGGTGAGAAAGAGAAGAGAGAAAGATAGATAGATATGAGCAAGAGGAGAGAGAAAAGGTGAGATAAAGATGAGAAAAAGGAGAGAGAAACAGAGATAAAGATGAGCAAGAGGAGAGAGAAATGAGAAAAGAGGGGAAGAGAAAGAAAGGGGAGAGGAGAGAGAAAGAGAGATAGAGATGAGAAAGAGGAGACATAAATGAGAAAATAGGGGAAGAGAAAGAAAGGGGAGAGGAGAGAGAAAGAGGGAGGAGAGAGAAAGAGGGAAGGAGAGAGAAATAAGGGAGTAGAGAGAAAATTACCTTACCGAAGGGTGCCAACCATTTTCTTCTATCTTCTCTCTCTCTCTTCAACGAGATTAAGCAAAAATGAAGTCTTTATTGATTGATTGAAGAAATGAATCCAAGGTCTTTTACAATTTGACTTTGCATGCTTATATAGAATTCGACCTAAACATGGGTGGATGCCCAAAAAATACCTAGAATTGAATATAATTACAATTTAATTGAATTAAAAGAAATTATAAAAATGGGTGTAAAAGGACTGCTTTGCCCTTGCTTAACAATATGTGGAATTCCAAAACAGTCCCTTTTACAGCTCGAGAACTTGTGTGATCTTCCATGACTGATCTGAAGTTGTTCTGATGCCCGTTTGATCGAAAGATGATTATTTTCTTGTAGCGTTTGGCATGGCGATCGATTTGATACCAACATGAATGTATTTAAGCTATGATCATAACACTTGAATTTTGGATGAAAATTTTGGATCAATAGTGTGCTTATTCCTTGATGTTTTTCTTCCATTTCTTCCATGAATCATACTGAGAATGTTGTCATGATCACATTGCAACAAGCGTAACTCGATTTTGTGTACGGATAAAGATTTTGTCATCTTGAGGTTTTGGCCTGAATCCTCAATTCCAGTAGCTGAAATTTAAAGCAGTTTTGATGCCTCTGTGTGTGAAATCCAACCGTTCATTGTATGCAATGTTCAGACTAAGGATGACCACGGACCTCACACACATAATGCAATTAGTTTCATATCGATCGAGTATACGAGCGTCGTGATTTGGCCGCTAGAGTGGGGCACGCTGCTACTAAATTTTCTCTAACGTTTCTTCACAGATCAGCAACGTCCCTCTATTTTTTCACCTTGCTCGAGCATCATCATGAGGCTTACCACATATAGAATCGCTAGTTTTGATGAGCTGAACGGGCTCACAAAGTTTGAGCACAATCTGACTTTGAAAGAATAAGATATGGGCCAAGAAAGTCACTGCCCGTGACTATAAAAATCGCCATCTCTAATGGTGTTTTGGTGTAAGGTGGCCTCACGGGAATAGTGTGCAGCCCACCCCTTTTTGGTATTTTACACATAACTTTGCCTCGTAGTGCTTGATTAAGCAGAAACTTGACGCAATAGGGTTTTCGATCGTGTGAGATCCAATGATGGTGGTCCCATAGCAATTTGATGCACCAAAAATATTGTTTTAGTTACGGGGTCCACTTTAGGGTGCTGAGGCAAACTTTTTCGAAATTGTTTATTTGTGTTCATTACATTAGACATGTCTGATCATGATGAAGCTTGAAAAATGGGCTTTTAGAGTACTGATGAAGATCTTGACCAGTTCTGGAGCCGTTTTGAGACTGTCAAAATTTTCACTATTTTGTAGGCTTTATTTGACCTGCTTCCTCTTTATTCCGCATCAGGGACCAAGGTACTGAAAAATGCGTTCAAACACCTATAGTAGTATGGCCCCCAGAGAATTCTAAGAAGTCTTCCTTTGGTATTCTTTCATCATGAGGATCTGATTGTAACCAGAGAAACCGTTCATGAAGGATTGCATCTGGTGTCCAGTCGTGCTGTTTACTAGGGCAGAGAGGAAAGTCATCCTTAGGACATGCTTTGTTTAGATCCCTATAGTTGACATAAACTCTTATTCTTCCATATTTCTTAGGTACTACCAATATATCGGCTAACCAATCTGGATAGTCCGTAGGTAACAGGAAATTTACCTTCAAAAGCTTATCAATCTCTTCTTTTATTTTCTGCTCCAAGTGAGGCTTTTGTTGTTGTAGCTTTTGATTCAGAGCCATTGTCCCTTCTTGGAATACAATATGGTGTTGTACTAATTCAATATTTAGGCAAGGCATATCATCATAAGACCAGGCAAAGATGTCTTTATATTCTTTTAAGAGGGAGATCATCTTGCCTTGCTCTTCTTGTGATAAAGAGATTCCTATTTTTGTATATTTTGGATTACCCTCAGTTCCTAAGTTGATGTCTAAGGTTTCCTCAATAATAGTAATATGGCTACCATCGAATCTTATCTTAAACTACTCAGCTTGGAACATGAGTTTCTCAAATGGAGGTTCTTCATCCATTTCAAAATTTTCATTGCCAGGAGAGTTTTCATTTTGTTTTTTATTTTCTTTCTTGACTTGACCCGAGCTTTCGTTGGGTTTGTAAAGAGTCTTGACTGAATTTTCTACAATGTGAATGGTTGGGCCTCGATCTCATTGGGCCTGATGACTGCGTGGGGAACTGAATGTGTGGGTTCGACTCAAGATCGCCCTATAAGGAATCATGGTGCATGAGGTGCACATACGGATAAGTACCAACTAATGAGAGAAGATTATGGGGTGTGAGGTGCGACCTGCCTCACAATGTGTTCGTGACATGATCGGGCATTTTGCGGGCGCCCTCTTAGATCATGGTGGAAAGCCCCCTAGCCTGAGGCTGGTTCAGCTTTAGCTCCCTTGCTTGATCTCTTGCTCATGAATACACACGCATAAGATTGGAAGACAAGTGAGTCAAAAGAACCTAACTTGTCGTTAGATGAGTATATATGTAAAAGGTGGGGTGTAGGGATGACAAGAGACTATTTGTCAATTCGATAGCTTTTCGGCGCCTTCTCGATAAACAATCTTATGTAAATATATAAATAAATAAAAATATTTCTTGAAGATGATTTATGTAATCAAGAGAGGGATAACATGATGGTGGGGGAGATATAATAAGAGTCAGGGAAGTAGAGAGTTGACGGGAGAAGAGGGAGGAGCTTAGTAGAGATGGAAAGAGAAAGAGCGTAAGAAGAGGTAGAGAAAAAGAAGAGAACGATAGAGAGAAGTGAGAAGAGAAGAAGGAAAGAGTAGGTGAAAGAGGGTGAGGAACCGAGAGATGGAGAGAGAATGAGTGAGAGAGCGATCGAGAGAGAGAGGATGAGCAAGAGAGAAGGAGAGAGCAAGAGAAAGGGAGGAAAGAGAGAGCAAGAGAAAGGGAGATCGAGAGAGGGAGAGAGGGTAAGAGAGAAAGAGAGAGAGACCGAGAGAGAGTGAGCAAGAGAGAGAGTGAAAGAAAGAGGATGAGCATAAGAGATCGAGTGGAGAGGGAAGGTAAGAGAGAGACTAAAAGAAAGAGAGAGGGTAAGAGAGAGTGGGAGAGAGACAGAGAGAGAGTGAGTAAGAGAGACAGAGAGAGAGAGAATGAGCAAGAGAGAGCACGAGAAAGAAAGAGAGAGAAAAAGAGGTGGGCCGGCAGCTTAGCCACCGACACAATTGTGCAGGGGAAAAGAAAAAGAGAAAGATAGAGAATAAGAGAGAATGAGAGATCGGTCGGTGGCCCGATTGCATGGGGGAAGAGAGAGGAGAGAGAGAAGAAGAAGAGAGAAAGAGAGCTGGGTCGACGACATAGCCGCTGAGCCGATTCCATGGGGGGAGAAAGAGAGAGAGAGAGAAGAAGAAGAAGAGAGAAAGAGAGGTGGGCTGACTGCATAGCGCGATTGCATGGGGGGATGAAAGAGAGAGAGAGAGAGAGAGAGAGAGAGAAGAAGAAGAGAGAAAGAAGGTGGGCCGGCGACTACTACGTGAGAGGGAGAGGAAGAAGAGAGAGAGAGAGAGAGAAGAGAGAGAGAAGAAAAGAAATGAGAGAGGAGAAGAGAGAGAGAGAAGAGAGAAGAGAGAGAGA
>NW_006499364.1:3049946-3128642 GCF_000471905.2 Amborella trichopoda
AACTAAATTTAACTTATATATTACTACTTAACTAAACGTTTACTACTTACTAAATACTTTTTACTTAAGTACTATTACTACTAACTAAATAACTATAGAGTATATATATATATATATATATATATATATATACAACTTTAATAAACAAAAGTTACAAAGGTGAATTTATCCATCACTACAAACTTCTTCCAAACTACTCCTATTGTACATACTAATAATACGGTTGCGTTTACTAAAAAAACAAAATTCACAGTAGCTAGATGAGTTTGGCTACTCAGTAAGTGACCATCATTATCCTTAAAAATCATGGTTGAAAAGTGTAAATATTTTTTAAAAGAATGCATAATATGAGGAAGAGCATATATGGAGAACAGTTTCAAATTCAGAAACACACAATTTAACGTAATTCAGAAGCTTTGAATACATATTGAACCAGTCCAAGAAAGTGCATATATAATTCCTTTTAACAGAAATGCTCAGTTTAACATGATACAAAGGATTTCACAAAGTACTCTACTGGCTTCCCAAGTAGGTCGTCCATATACCACACCAATGTCTTGGATGGGTCCACTTAATCCCTATCGACGTACCGGATAGGTCCACTCATATCTCACCGGGTACTAGATGAGTCCACTTATTCCCTGAAACTGACGTCTTGGGTAGATTATAATTCTCTATTTGATGCTGCATAAGAGCAACGTATTTTCTAAGGTTCTATGAATTCCTTTGATGTTAGCTTTTAATAAGTATGACTTAGAGTGTATTTCTCTTCTGATTTCTTAAGAGTTCTAAACCTATTATTTTGATACTGAACTAACTTCTTAAGTAGAAGTCATACCCATCGAGTCAATCAAATCCTGATGTGTAGAACCTCTACCATCACAATCAGAAGAGAGGCACCATCACCAGGTGAATCCATTGGATATTGCCTCACACATGCACACAACCCCAGCACGCTTTGGGGCTTTTAATAGGCATTGGCCTTGCAAGGCACGACCCTCTCATTTGCCCTTATAGAGAGAGAGTGGTACACTTACCAAGGGGTCCCAATGAGTAGTGCCTCAAATAAGTTTTGGGTTTTCAACCTCCCAAACATATACACTCCTAACTCTCTTCTTATCATAGAGAGTAAGGGTAAATCACAACTCTCGGCACAATTATTTCATCAAATCATAACAGAAGCATGTATCCATGTATACATATCTTATCAAAAGCATGTTACCATGCATCAATCATTTAACAAAAGCAAGTCACTATGCACACATATCTTTCCAAAAGCATGTCTCACATGTAATCATAAGAAACATCAATGTGTCTATTCTATATATATAATCACAAGGGACATCATGATTGTAAGGACCTCAAATTTCCTTAGGCATGCGATGCACACGTTGATGGAGGGTGAAACAGAGGCCTAGTGCCGTTTGGAGAATCGTCACGCGTGTATAAGAGCTTAGTGCCGTCTGTGGCCCAACGTCGTTTGTAATATGAAGAGGAGAGAGAATATCAGCGCCATCTGTGAAAGAGGCTAGTGCCGCGAGTGTAAGGATGCATCGCCGCACATGAATGGTTCAATGTTGTGCGTGACATGAGGCAATGATGTGCGGGAACAAGAGTGTAGCATTGTTTGTGTAGTAGAAAGAAGAGATAGAAAAACACATGCGACAATACAGAGAGGGCGTGTGGTAGTGGAGAGCGTGCGGCATTGAAGGAAGAAGAAGTAGAAGAAGACTAGCATCGTGAGTGAAAAGAAGATGTGATTGCTACTGTATGTGTCAGTATCGTGCAAGTCAGCTACTGTAACCTTCACCAACCCTGTCAACCACAGTGTTTCCCACCTATCTTGGATACTTAAACCGCTCTCCCCTTCATCTCACTATTGTTGCCCCTTTCTTTCTCTCTCTAGAGCCCAAGGTTGAAGTTCCTTACTGCTGCTATTTAGAGATAGCCATTGCTTGAAGCTTGATGTGGCCTGTGAGTGGACGTTTGGAGGTGTCATTGAGCACAGGTAAGTAGGTTCGGCATCTTTGCACCAAGAAATATCATAGAACTCAATTTTATGTATTGAAATTGGTTAAAATGGTAGGATGAGTGGTTAGGCGCCTCGATCTCACCCTTTGGATCTGGATGATCTGACGGAATATATCTCAGGTTTATGGCGAACCCGGGATTTGAGATCGCTCTTTAAGAACCTTGCTCAAGAGAAAGGGCAGGTACACTAACTAATGAGAGAAGAATTGAAGGTGGGTTTGGGACCTACTTGGGCTGGCTCGCGTGGGTTCCCTCTTAGATCACAAAGAAAGCCCCCCAGCTGCTTTAGCTGGTTCGGAATCATTTCCCTTGATCTGCAATCCTCTTGTTTTCTACACAACAATTCTATGGTTAATTTGTAAGACAAGTGGGTCAAAGAGACTCACCCTTGTCTTAGGGCAACGTACCTTCATGCGAGAGGGTGATGAAGCGTAAGGTTTAAATAAAAACACAAAAGAGATGAAAACTTGTCAAAGAGGCGAGACTAGCATGACAGCCGGGAAGTTATTGACTTGGAGTGGTAGCAAGTCGGACATGGTTCTCAAGATCAGCACGACAGCAATACTACTCGAAATCAAGACCGATATGGCGGTGCTAGGCTCAGTCTACCCTCAGTCAACTGAAAAGATAAAAGAGTGTGAAAAGAAGACACGAAACGACAGAGAGATGAGGTCCCGATAGCGCTAGGAGTCACCACTCATGATCGTGGAGTAGCAGCGTCGTGGCCCTTTAGTGGTGCTCGACTCTACTACTCATGGTTAGAGAGTGAGAAATGAATTACAGACGGTGCTAGGTATCGTCATTGACAACATAAGAAGACAACATGCCCCTGTGCGGATGATGATAGTCTCTGATGAAGCGCGCAGCGATGGTCGTTCGTGAAGGGCACGGCGGTAATCCTCAAGAGATGCATGGTGATAGGTGTGGGATGCAACAGGGATGATGATGAACATGGAATACACGAAGAACACTTCGTGAATGGTGATATGCGTTGCCGAGGCCTCTAGCAGGCAGCGAAGGGTATCTCCGTCTACTATAGACAGGCAACAGGGAAAGACCCCAGCGGGCAGCAACGGGTTTCACCATCTGGATTCTTCACTAAGACGTCAAAGCTATGTCTGTGGATGACGATGGGCAGCGCCGTCTAAAGGCCTCACTAGACGAAAGAGATAGAAGCAAAGATGGAGAGTGAAACTCATGCATGGCACTGCCATCGCCATGTGCGATCTGTGTAACCTCAGGGGAGGCATGCACGACACTGCCACTATTGCGAGGAACTCAGACGAAGGAGGAGGGAGGGAAGAGTGGAAAGAAGAGAGAGAGAAGAAGAAAATGAAAAGAAAGAAGAGAAGATTTACCTCGAACCTCGAACCTCTCACCTCAATCTCTCTAATGTGACCTAACAATGAGAAGAAAGAGAAACTTGTATTAAGTAAAAACTCTCTCTTTTGTGAAAGGTTGAGTCCTCTGGTGTATACAATACTCGTACGTATATATAGAATTTGCCCCAAACATAGGTGGAAGATCAAAAGTAACTCCAATTACTAGAAATTAAGATTAGATTGAATTAAAAGAAATTAGAAAATAGGGTGCAAAATGAAAGATTTGCCCCTGCGAAACAATTCATGGAATTCCAGAACAGTCCATACGTTGCCATAAAACTTCCGTGATCTTACATGGCTGATCCAAAGTTGTTCTGATGCTCGGTTGATTGTGAGATGATCATTTTCTTGTAGGGCTCGACGTGGCAATCAATTTGATACCAACTTTGAGCCATGGATCTTGTTTTTAGTGCACGATCATGTGACTTGAAATTTGAATGGATCTTGAAACTTCAGATCTATTGTTTACTCGTTTCTTGATGTTTTTCGGTGATTTCTTCGCTGAATTACAGTGAGCATGCTATTATAATAGTGGGGTAACAAACATAGCACAAATCCGTGCCCGAATGAAGATTTTGCAACCTTGGAATTTTGGTCAGAATCTGGAATTTCGACTACAGAATTTGTAGTAGCTTCGTCAGCTTTGTGGGCAAAATCCGACCATTCATCACGTACAAGGTTTGGGTCAGTGATAGACTGAAGCCTTACGAACATGATGGAGTTGGTCTCGCGACGATGTGATCTGGCTGCTCCAGTGAGGCACGAAGCTGTTGAATTCCTGCACTTTTTTCACGGATTAATAACTTCTCTCTAGCTTTTCTTTACGCTTGGGTGTCGTCACTGGACGTGCCCATATCAAATTTCTCATCTTGACTAGATGAACACATTCATCAAATTTGAGTGTGATCCAACTTGAGACAGATGAGTTATGAGAATCAAAAGTCGTTGGTCATGACTGTCCCTTCCAGTCATGATTTGTATTCGAAATCACCTACCTTGATTTGTATTCTTCTTGTTTTTCTGCAATCAGACATAAATAAGGCAAAGGTTATAAGACATGTGGGTCAGACCTTACCCTTTTCCTCTTTAATGAACGTACACAAACAAGCCATTGAAAAAGAAAAAGATAAGAGAGACGGAGGAGAGAAGAATTCGACTAAGCGAGAGGATCAGAGTGGTGATTAGGTTGGTGAATAACCGGCTTGACGTGGTAGCAAAACGGACTCTGTAACTAAGGGCGGCTCACGGGATTACTACTAGACGTCATTACCTATACCGACGAGCAAGGCACACTGGTCAGTCTATCGTGGTAATAAAGCAGGCCAAGTAATCTTGACACAACAACATTACGGCTAGATGATATGACTACTATGAGAGGTTAATATTAATCCCTCTTAGTCGAATGAAGGAGTAGTAGAATTAAGAGGAGAAGAAAGGAAAGAAAGAAGGAGAGAGAAGAAAGGAAGAGAAGAGTATGAAAGGAGAGAGGATAAAGGATAGAGGGAAGGAAGGCACAGTCGATGCTAAGCATCACCGATTGTGTTAGAAGGAAGAGAGAGAAACACAGTCGGTGCTAGACTTCACTGACTGTGTTGTACAGAGGAGAAGAGAGAGGAGATGCAATCGGTGCTAAGCTTCTTCAACTGTGATAGAAGAGGAGAGAGAATTCTAGTCGATGCGAGGCTTGATCAACTGAGAGAAGAGGAGAGAGAAAACTAGTCTACATTAAGCTTTGTTGACTAATAAAAGAGAGAGAGAAAATCAACCAGCACTAGGCTTCATCGCTTGACAAAAGAGGAGAGAGAAAACCAGTCAGCATTAGGCTTCATTGAATGACAAAAGAAGAGAGAGAGCACTAGTTGGTGCTAGGCTTCACTGATTGACATAAGAGGAGAGAGAAAACCAGTTGGTGGTAGGCTTCACCATTTGACAAAAGAAGAGAGAGATAACCAGTAGACATTAATCTGCACCGACTGACAAAAGAGGAGAGAGAAAACCAGTCGGTGCTAAGCTTTACCGACTGACAGAAGAGGAAAGAGAAAACTAATTAAAGCTAGGCTTTGCTGGTTGTGACAGAAGACAAAGAAAACCAATCGGTGTTAGGTTTCACTAATTGTGACAAAAGAAAGAGAAAATCAATCAGTGCTAGGCTTCCCCTGTTGTGACAGAAGAAAAGGGAGAACCAACCGGTATTAAGCTTTGCCATTTGCATTAGAAGATGACAGATGGAGATAGAGATGAGAAGAAGGGAAGAGAAAGAAAGAGAAAGAGATGAGAAGAAGAGAGAGAAAGAGAGAGATGAGAAGAAGAAGAGAAAGAGAAAGAGCTAGAGATGAGAAAAAGAGAGATAAAGGGATAGAGATGAGAAAAAGAGACAGAGAGGGATAGAGACGAGAAGAAGATAAGGAGAGAGATAGAGATGTAAATAAGAGAGAAAAAGAGATAAAGAAGAGAAGGAGGAAAGAGAGAGAAAGAGATAGAGACGGGAAGAAGGAAAGAGAGAAAGAGATAGAGACGAGAAGAGAGGAGGAGAGAGAAAGAGGGGAGGAGACAAAAAGCTACCTGCTTGAAGAATATCGACCCTACTATTCTCTCTCCTCTATCTCTCCAAGACGTACCCACGAACTCAAGCAAAAATTAGAATTTTATTGATTGATCTAAGAAGAATGAATCTATCCTTTGTATAATGAGGCTTTGCCTATTTATATAGAATTGGGCTAAAACATGGGTGTATGCCCGAAAACTATCGATAATTTAAGATAATTACAATTTAAAGAAATTCTAAGCTTGGGTGCAAAAAGAATATTTTGCCTCTGTCTAACAATGTGCGGAATTTCAGACCAATCCCTGCTACTTCCTGAGAACTTGCGTGATCTTCCATGGCGGACCTGGGATCATTCTGATGCCCGTTTGAGTGAAAGATTCTTGTTTTCTTGTAGGGCTCGGCCTAAAGATCATTTTGATACCAACTTTGAGTCATGAATCATGTTTTCGAGCCATGAGCATGAGACTTGAATTTTGGATGAATCTTGAAAATTTCGAATCGATTGTGTGCTCGTTCCATTATGTTTCTTCCTGATTTCTTCATTGAATCACAATGAGCATGCCATCATGATCTTGTTGCAGCAATCGTAGCTCAATTTCGTGTTCGGATGAAGATTTTGTCGTCTTAAGTTTTTGACCGGAATCCTGAAATCCGGCAGCCGAAATTTACAGTAGCTTTGACATCTTCGTGTGTGAAGTCCAACAGTTTATCGTATGCGAGTTCGGACTAGAGATAGCCTTGAACCTCGTGCACATAATCTAATTGGTTTCGTGCCGACTTGGTACGCGAGCGTTGTGATCTGGCTGCTCGAACAAGACGTGCTGCTGCAAAATTTTCTACTTCCGTCCTTCACAAATCAGCGACTTTAAGTTAGTGTTTCTCTCTGCTCGGGGGTCATCACGGGGCGTATCACATATTGAATTATTCGTCTTGATGAGATGAACATGCTCACCAACTTTGCGAGCAATCCGACTTGGAACAAGTGAGATATAGGCCTAAAAAGTGATGGCCCGTGACTACAAAAATGACCACCTTTAATGGTGTTTTCGTGCAGGGTGGCGACACGAGAATAGTGTGCGGCCTACCCTTTTTCGGTATTTTACCCATAGCTTTGTCTTGAAGTGCCTGATTAAGCCGGAACTTGACCCATAAGGGTTTTCGACCGTTCCGGATCTAATGGTGGTGGTCACACAACTATTTTATGCACCAAATGTATGACTCTAGTTACACAGTCCATTTCACGAAGCTAGAGACCAATTTCATTGAAATTGTTTCTTTGTGTTCACTGCCTTAAATATTTATGATTATAATGAAACATGGCAAGTGGTCTTTTGATGTGCTGAAGACGTTCCTGACCAATTCTGGGGAAATTCTGAGACTGTCGGGAATTTCCACCATTTTGTAGGCTTTATTGACCTGCTTCTTACTTATTCTTTATCAGGGATCAAGGTCCTGAAAAATACGTTCAAACAGCTTACGCCATCGAATGTTGTACTTCAAGAAAAGTGAGAATGATAATCATTCGGTAAATTTCTTTCAGCTGTTACTCTTTTTTCTTTTAGCCACAGGACGACGTGAACGCCGAGGAGATTCATGTTATGGTGTAACTAGGCGAGCTAATGTCTCTACTAGTTCTCCCCTAGCATTTTTTCAGTTTCTTGCCTTTGGAGTAATTATTTCTAGAGTGTGTTTATGACCTCGTGGGAATAATGTTCTTCATTGTGAGACTTGTCTTGCTGTCTTGGCGAGTCTTCTGTCTTTCATGTCCCTTTGCAGCTAGACTCAGGCTCCCAGACTCTTTTCCTTGAAGCACGTATTTTTGGAGTCTTGACATTTATGACACCAGAGATTTTCTTCTTTTGAGTGAGGGCGGAAGTCGTTTGTTAAGATGAGTGCGGCATCAACTTATTTATTCATCCAAGGGTCCTCTGTGGATTTTCACTTGAACTTGTGAAGCAGCATCATAGAGATGATTTTCGCCAACTTCTTTTTATTTTGGGGCTCTTTTACCCATGACCTTTCGACCACGTCCACCCTTTTCATCCATTTTACGCATGATGCCCTTTCGGGCTTTTACCGCACCCAGTTTTTATTCACAGAAGTCTTTAACTCATGGTTTCATGACCATGCTCGTCCGTTATTTTTACTCATACTATTCCCTTGTAAAGGTATACAGCATGCCAGTTATTTTATCCTTTTTTTGGTGAAGGCATGTTTTAAGGTCGTGCCTTCGGGACCTGTGCGTAACAGTTTAACGTCATGCAGCCTGGACGTGCACAACGGTTTATGGTCATATTGCTGGACTGTGATGGTGATGAGTGACAGTCTGTGGAGGCCATGGAGTGAGTATGGTGCGGTTCAACTCACTTGGGGAATTAGCATTAAGCTACCAATGATGTATGAAATGTGACTGAACGATGGTGGTGGTCACACAACTATTTTATGCACCAAATGTATGACTCTAGTTACAGGGTCCATTTCACGTAGCTAGAGACCGATTTCATTGAAATTGTTTCTTTGTGTTTACTGCCTTAAACATTTCTGATTATAATGAAACATGGCAAGTGGTCTTTTGATGTGCTGAAGACGATCGTGACCAATTGTGGGGAAATCTTGAGACTGTCGGGAATTTCCACTATTTTGTAGGCTTTATTGACCTGCTTCTTACTTATTCTTTATCAGGGATCAAGGTCCTAAAAAATACGTTCAAACAGCTTATGCCACCGAATGTTGTACTTCAAGAGAAGTGAGAATGATAATCATTCGGTAAATTTCTTTCAGCTGTTACTCTTTTCCCTTTTAGCCACAGGACCACGTGAACGCCGAAGAGATTCATGTTATGGTGTAACTAGGCGAGCTAATGTCTCCACTGGTTCTCCCCTAGCATTTTCAGTTTCTTGCCTTTGGAGTATTTATTTCTAGAGTGTGTTTATGACCTTGTGGGAATAATGTTCTTCATCATGAGACTTGTCTTGCCGTCTTGGCGAGTCTTCTATCTTACATGTCCTTTTGCAGCTAGACTCAGGCTCCCAGACTCTTTTCCTTGAAGCACGTATTTTTGGAGTCTTGACATTTATGACACCAGAGATTTTCTTCTTTTGAGTGAGGGCGGAAGTCGTTTGTTAAGATGAGTGCGACATCAACTTATTTATTCATCCAATCGTCCTTTGTGGATTTTCACTCGAACTTGGGAAGCAGCGTCGTAGAGATGATTTTCGCCAACTTCTTTTTATTTTGGGGCTCTTTTACCCATGACCTTTCGACCACGTCCGCCCTTTTCATCCATTTTATGCATGATGCCCTTTCGGGCTTTTACCGCGCCCAGTTTTTATTAATAGAAGTCTTTTACTCATGGTTTCATGACCATGCTCGTCCGTTATTTTTACTCATATTGTTCCCTTGTTAAGGTATACACCATGCCGGTTATTTTATCCTTTTTTTGGTGAAGGCATGTTCTAAGGTCGTGCCTTCGGGACCTGTGCGAAATAGTTTAACGTCATGCAGCCTGGACGTGCACTACGGTTTATGGTCATATAGCTGGACTGTGATGGTGATGAATGACAGTCTGTGGAGGCCATGGAGTGAGTATGGTGCGGTTCAACTCACTTGGGGAATTGGCATTAAGCTACCAATGAAGTATGAAATGTGAGTGGACGATGGTGACCCACTAACTTACAACGAGTATGGATGGCCGGATGGTTCGCCATTTTGTGAGCACAGATGAGGCTCACTGGGGAATGAGGTGTGGTGATGAAGTTAATGTGCACACTAGGGAGGTAATAAAGGTGGCACGCACACACTAACAGGTAGGTTAGGGAAGGCGTGAGCGAAATTGCACATAAAAGGCGTGTGCGCATAGGGGGCAAGTTTTTAAATGTCATACCTCTAAGACCTGTGCAAAGCAGTTTATCGTCATGCAGCCAAGACATGCACTATAGTTTAAGGTCTTACAGGTGGACCGTGGTTATGTAGTTTAAAGTTATACAACTAGGACTGTGCAGTTTAAGGTCGTGCAACTAGACCTTCACTACAGTTTAAGGTCATATAGTTTGGACCATGATGCTGAGCCTTTTGACGTCATGCAGTTAGGACATGTACTATAGTTTAAAGTCATGTAGCTTGGACCGTGGTTATGCAGTTTTATGTCATAAAACTAGGACCGTGCAATTTAAGGTAGTGCAACTAAACCTCTGCTACAGTTTATGGTCATATAGTTTGGACCAAAGTCGGACAACTTAGGGTTGTGCTGAACGGATAGAGGCTATGCAGTTTAGGGTCATGCAGAACGGATCGAGGTTGTGCAGTTCATGGAGTTTGGACCAAAGTTGTGCAAATTAGGGCATGCAGTTCGAATCAAAGCTGGGCAGTTTAGGGTCGTGTAGCACAGACCGAGGCTGTGCAGTTTAGGGTCATGAAGAACAGACCGAGGCTATGCAATTTAGGGTCATGCAGTTTGGACCAAAGCTGTGCAGTTTAGGGTCATGCAGTTTGGACCAAAGCCGAGCAGTTTAGGGCCGTGCAGCACAGATAAAGGCTGTGCAGTTTAGGGTCTTACAGAACAGACCAAGGCTATGCAGTTTAGGGTCATACAGAACAGACCGAGGCTGTGTAGTTTAAGGTCATGCAGAACGGATCGAAGCTGTGCAGTTTAGGGTCATGCAGCACGGACCACCGCTACAGTTTAAGGTCATATAGTTTGGACCAAAGATGGGAAGATTAGGGTCGTGCTGCATGGACCGTGATTGGGCCTCCATGTAAGTGAAGCTCTATGGGGAATAGGTCTGTTGATGGCAATCCGATTCATGGGGGATAAAATAGTTAAGACCATTCACAAATTGAGAGCTCATATGGAAGTGGTGTCCTGATGAAGGATGGTCAACAAAGGCGGACATCACTAGGGCATAGGGGGGTAAGCATACTCCTTAGGGTTAAGATAGCTTGGTGTGAAATAGACCCACCGAGATATGAAGAGGTAAGAATGACCCTAACTTCATTGGGGATCATGGGCTGCAATATTGGTATGACTCCTATAACGATCAAGGATAGCTCCTAACTCCATTACGGATGATAGGCCACAGTTTGGGTGGAACAGCTTAGGCGCAACATCATTGGGGATGACAGGTCATGGCTTGGGTGCAACCCTACTAAGGATAAGTGATAGGATGCTCAAGACTTCAACTTCGAGTAGGTGACAATAGGCTGTTGGAAATACAATTGCCATCAGATGTAGCGCTAGTGGTTTCTTCTGAGTATTTAACCGGTGTTGAGTTCTCAAAAATACAATCGGCGCTGAGTTGTTAAAAAGTCAGCTGGCGTTGTGAACGACCCGTGAGATTGTTTGAAATAACCCACGCTAAGTTAACCAGAGTTAAGGTCGTTTGGAAACACTCCCAGCAAAAAAATTAACCGACGTTAGGGTTGTTTATAAACACACTTGGCACCAAGTTAACCGGCGTTAAGACTGTTTTGAAGTTGCAGGGAAAGGAGCGAGAAAAGAGAGTTCACCGGGGAGTTTTTTGGGAAACAGAAGAGGTTCTAACTGCAACAGTTTTTTTTAAAAAAGGCCAGAAGTGAAACTGTGAGCATTTCCGCACATCTTCGAAGTTTTTTGGGGACATTTAAGAGGTTTCTCGGGGATTGTGGTAACTTTCCCGTCAAGCAAAGCAGCGTGACGTGATGACAGTTGTCAGTCGGCGCAGCTAAGTTCGAGGGGTCACGATTAATATTCGTGGCATGTGCGAGAGATTCGATCACATCCGGCGCTGGCCTTGGACAAGCTCAATCGACGTTGGGTATTGGCAATCTCAACCGGCACTGAATGTTCAAAGACTCAATCGGTGCTAGTCTTTTGGTACGCAACCGGCGCTGGGTGGTGGCATCTCAACCGACGCTAGTGTTGACAGACTGAGCCGGCACTAGTTGTTGGCATGCAACCACTGCTGGGCATTGACAAGCTCAACCGGCACTAGGTGTTGAAAGACTCAACCGACATTAGTTGTTGGCACGCAACTGACGCTGAGCATTGGAAAACATAATTGGCAAACTCAGCCGGCGCTGTTCCAGTGTCGTAGCAACATTTCAGAGTAAACCACTGAGCCCTTTATAATTGCTAGTTCTTCTTACCAAATTCCTGATGTGAAGAGGCTTCCAAGTGAGGGAGAGATTTGCATCTGTGATTTTACAGGAGAGGTTTTATCAAGGGGTAAGCCCATTTGGTTGACCCAACCAGTAGGAGAACCAGAGTGGCCCCTTAGTGTCACTTTCATTACTGACCCCGTTTGTTTTAAAATGCGTGAGGAAAATTATGGCAACATCAGTACTGAAGAAGGGATGTCGCTTCTTCATTGCATGCATAGGAACATAGCTTCTGGGGAGAACTTGCCTACTGTAGGGAAGCAAATGATGCAGGCAAAGGGACTACTAATGTTGTCTACAAAAGCCCTCCAGATTCAAGGGGAGCACCGTTACCTGAAGGGATACACTTCTTGGACTGCCAAGGTATTGGTGTCGTACATAGGCATTCTTTAACGTGCTTCACTATTAGCAGCGGTCCCGTGTTCGGGCAGCTACTATTATCGCTAATACAATAAAAGTATTATTGGAGACATCGACCCATGTTAGTAATATCTGGCTTCTTGGGCATGGGGAAGTAGGAATCTCCTTACTCGATATTCATTTTATTGGAGGTCTTTTGATGATTGGGGCTATGTATGATGAGTTTGTGCCCCCGAACTCGATCATCTTTGGTGGTGTTAACTTAAGGGAAGAAGAGTAGCATGCCGCATGCCAGCCTTCAAAAGATCTTTGAGGTCTACCAGTCGATTGCCCTCCACGGTCACTTTTACGGAGTGGGTAATATTCTTTTGTGGGGATTATCCTAAAGGTTGTCAGGATACTCCAAAAGGGAAAGGGAAGTACATTGGGAAGGAGTTGCCTCTTGTATATCAACTTGAGACCGGCGATGACCGTGTCTTCTTGACTACGTATTTGGCCTTATTTTTGTGCAAATTCGATCGTGGCTGAGGGGATGACATTCGTCCAAGCGTACTGTATGTGGCTTGTGACATGGCTAGAGGGCATGAGTATGCCTATGCTCAGCCAGTCTTGTGCAACATATACCATGGCTTGGGGGCCAACTCCTGTGGTAAGGCCTACAGGGGAAAACAGGGAGGGAATGGAATTGTTGGAGGAGAGACTTTTCTCGAGGATTTTAAAACTCCATTCTCTGTGCATTATGTGTATGAGTGGCTAGGGTCATATTTCCTTGATACCTACATCAAGCATCAATGCTCGGGAGATAAACTGCGGCCCTTCTTGATGAGGATTGCTAACCAAAGGGCACCCCAGGGGAGGCTCGGGGCCTATTTGCGAATGATTCTTTGAACATGAGGCGGGTCCCCTTTCCAATCGGGAGCTTCATTGACCGTGCTTTCATTGATGAGTTGAGGAAGGAGTTAGACGGTGCTCAAACAACCATCCAGGATCTCATGTTTATTCTGGGCATCAAAGGGGGTCTCTTACCTTATTGGACGCCGAATAGTGCCAGGTTAGAGGGGTATTTTCCCCACCGCTTCGCCCGTCAACATGGGCTGATCAAGGCTGCCCCTTCTCGATGTTTTTTGAAAAGCACTGGAGTAAGGTGAACAAGGGAAAGATGGAAAAGTTTTGAACTTTTCGTGAATGCTGGCTATCAGAGCATATACAAGTTGCTTGATCCATGTGTCTAAAGATGACAAAAATCAGCAAATATGTAATACCTCACTTTGGCAGGAGGGTTCAGACGACCAAGGCCTATGTGAACTGGTGGAGAATCACCAGTAAGGGATATTGGGATAAAGGTCACCCTTGGAAAGGGGTGAAAAATAACTTGCATTAGTATACCGAGCAAAGGAAATCGTCGGATGCTCCAGCTCCTGATGTGGTATTCATCTTAGATTATCCCTCCAACTGGCGGGATTTAGGGTTTTCACATGAGATAGCAGCTGATGAAGCCTCAGCAGAATTCCTTGCATTGAAGACGAGGGCTGGGAGTGTCTCCGACAACCTTAGTTCCATCTTTGAGTGGGATGAGGGGCGACGAGTCCCTGGTTATGAGAAGCGTCCACCACAAGACTTGAATGCCCTCATTGGGAGTGGTCCCCATAGTAAATTAGCTGGAGGGTCTTCTCAAGGAGGTGGATCTGAAGCGGCAGCTCCTACTCCAGCAGGGGGAAGAAAAGAAAGCACTCAACTACAACCGGTTCACATGCACCGCCTTTAGTTAGTGGGCGTATTCGGAGGTGCAATAGTGCCAAGCTTCCTATGGTGTCAGAATCAAGAGGTAGATCTTCCTCTTCTGATCTTTTAAGAACTACTCCTCACCTTCTGCGCTCTCTGAACCACCTTCTTCTTCTCCTGAATTTTTTCTTCTTCTTCATAAACTGAGGCAGACGACTCTGGCCACTTTGAGAAATTGTCACTGCTTCTGATCGGGAGATGACTCTGGATCTTGGGGAGGCACCCTCTGATCTCGGGATAGTTCCAGAGTCAGAGGCGGCTCGGATGGAGAGTGACGAGGATGAAAGCCTAGAAGCAACTGCTTCAGATAGGGGCTCTGATGTTGTTATGGCCTCCATGCTTTAGCAGCTTAATGCTCTGACAGAGGCAGGGGCTATGAGTCAAGGAGAAGAGCTTGAAGTGGATGACGTGCCTGAGCACCAAGAGGTTGTTGCCCCCGTGGACATAGGTCATGAAGATGAGGGAGTTGAGCTCTTTGTGGCCGAGGTTCTAGCTATTGAAGGCACTAGCCAAATGGAAGAAACCCTGGCTAGAGATGAATTGGCTGGCGAAGGCCAAAGAGGAGAGGCAATTCTTGAACCTGATAATGCTGAGGCGACAATTCAGGTGAATGAAACGCAAGTAGAGTTCCCCATAAGAGAAGGTCAAGTCAGCGAGACTGATATTGAAGAACCGAGGCAAGTTGAGGTTGGGACTGCCTATGAGTCCGAGGGGCAAGAATCTCTAGGCTTTGCCCTTGTTTCAAAGGAGCCAGTGGCTCAGATTGCTATTACTGCAATAGTAGTCGTCGAGGTTTCTTCAGCAGTAGTGGTCTCAACAGCACCAGCTAGGCCTATTTTTGTTGGTGTTTCTAGAATTATTGCAGGCATGCTTAGAGTCGGCCTTCAGGGCTTGTGGGAGCTTCCCCTTAATGAGCTCAGAAACGCCTTAGCAAAACTGCGGGAGCTCGCCGTGACTATTGCAGTTGGGAGTTCCCCAGAAGTGCTTTCCCATTTTAACGCAACTCTAAATGAGTTCGAGAGCTAGCGGTTGGGAGCACTACATCCTGAAGAAGAAACTGGAAGGCTAGACTCTCTGGATGAGTTGATCTTGCGTCGTCGAGAGAAAATAGATGCCTGCATCAAGAAGATAGCCATGATAACTAACTGTTAGCAGGACCTCAAGAGGGAGGCACAAGAGAAAGATTGAAATCTAAGAGGAGATGCGAATACTGAAATAGGAATTCACAAGCCTCGAGACAAAGATGGTTCAGAGGAAAGCCATGGAGGCCTCATCGATCGAAGATTTTTCTGAACTCAATGACACAATTGAGACGGAAACTATGGCAATGACAGAGGAGACTCAAACAATGCAGAAACTGAAGGAGCGTGTCCAGGGCACGATATCTTGTCAGCATAGACCATATGTTGTCTCCTGCCTCAATTGTACTTCAAACATTGATGCAATGTTGATGGAACCAACCCCTGGTCAAGGAGCCATGGCCGACCGAGGAGAATATTGTAGGAAGTGTCGATGTTAATTACATGAAACTGGGCGTAATCATTCAACTCACCGATCTTAAAACAAAGGCGTACCATGCCAGCCGACTTCTCCCATGATTGGTTGAACCCTTGAGCTGTGACGTGGTTCAGGGTAAGGTCTTCTGATTCCCACCCTAATCGAGTAAGGATCCTCCTTGGAATGAGGTTGACTGCGGACCCTCCATCTAACATAATTTGCTTGATGGGGCATGCATGTAACTTGCCAGTAACAAAGAAAGGGCGATTATGAATCCTTTCCCCTAGCTGCAGATCGTCCTTTGAAAAGGTGATTGGCATACATCCTTGTAGAATCATTGGGTCTACCGTAATGGGTTCTACTTTAGTTTTGTACACTTCTGGGTTAGAGACAGCTCGAACCAAAGCCATATGGTAATCCGTCTAGAGCATGAGGGCGTCGTAGACACTGAGAAGAGCCGGAAGTTTCCGTAAATGTCCTTTCACAATGTATTTCACCTTTTCTCGATCAAACCCTTGTACTCGTAGTCTTGCCAATGATTTGGTTGGTACGTTGGGTTGAGGAGAAAGTTTGGGTAGAAAAGGTTTATTTTGGCCAGCTGGCTGACTTGATTGCACAGTGGGTTTGGTTTGAGTGATGGAAGTTTGAGGTTTTAGAAGAGACTAAGTGCATGGGATCAAAGGGGTCTCAAGAAATTGGAGGATGGTGGATTGTTTGAAGTATTAGGATTAGGAAGGAGCCCAGGGAGGTGTAAGATGGGCAGACTAGTCTTTGGATTTGGGGTCAATTGCAGACTGGGGAACTTTAAGATGCCCGACTTCTGCGGTGGAGGTTGTAGCGTCTTCCCTGATTTGAGATTTATCTGCCCCATTGTGGGTATTGCTCCTAAAATTTGTACAATGTGGCAAGCTGAGAAGAATTGCTTTGCCCATCTGATTCTCTTAGTCTCTGCTTAAAGTCAGGCTCGGGGGGCCACTGGTGTTTCTTTGGCTTCCACTTCTTATGCTTCTTTGAGGAAGGAGGCCCAGCCTTGTCTTTAGCTCTCAGGGCATCAGCAACGGTTAGAAATCCTGCTGCCTGTGCCTGGGTCTTTCTCAATCGCTTTCGTTGTGTCCTGCTTATATTGTTTCCTTCGAATTTGCAGTCTCAGTCGAGAGCTTCAAAGTCTGAGAATATCAAGGTCATACCTGCAGGGGACGTAGAAAAGAGAGAATGAGAAGCAGAAGGTAAAGAAGGAGAAGGGTTAGAAGGTGGGGGACTTTTAAGGTCGTTCCCCTCATTGGACCGATCTGGGTCGCTTTTTACCTCATCACTAGGGTTAAAAGGGTGCAGGGGGTCCTTTACGTCTTTCCCTTGCTTAGCCCACTGGGGAGTGCATTTAACGTCATCCTCATTAGAAGTGTGCTGAGTGGGAGATGGCACGGGGACATCTTCTTGACAAGATGGAGAAGGAAGATGCATCGTGTCAAGGATGATGTCCAGTAAGGTTAGCAATGGAGGAAGGGGCTTGAGAAATTCCTGCTCAACTGTGGGTTGAGAGATCCTATTTCTTCAGCAAGAAGCCAATGGTGTCCGTCTCTTTCTGGTTTTCTGGTGAACAGCCCTAGCTTGGCGAACTGCTTCTTGTTTAAGGGACTTGAGTCTATTTCGGCCATGGTAGATTGTCAATGGCTAAGGAATCTAGGGTTCCACAGAGTCTGAGTCATGATGGGAAGGTCCTTCTTTGGGAGATCTCCTTGTCACGATGGAGAAGGGACTTGGGACTTGGGGATCACTTTATAGGGAGATTGTAAAACTCTTTACGCTCCCTCATTTTCTTCACAAATATATCAAGGAAACTTGTGCATTCTGACAGGTAATGGCCTCTTATCTCATGGTATAAGCACCAACCATCCTTAGTCCCCTTAGATAGGCGACAGGGTTGTCTTGCCTGCCTCAGTGTGATTATGCCTTTCAGAAGCATTATAATGAAGAAGGCGTAAAGGATATAGGGAATTTCATCTTCCTCTTGAATAGTTATGGCATGGGAGGCCTTAGATGAACCAAAAGCCTTCTTTCAGTCTTCAATCTCTATTTGACCCTTCAGAATTAGGGCCTCGATAATATCCTTCAGCATGTAGCAATCATCCGTGAGATGATTGATCCTTCGATGGTAGGCACAATAATTCACCTGAGTGTCAAGGCCAAGTTTCTCAGAGAACTTGGTTTCTGGAAGCTGGATCATATTTTGTTCCAATAATAATCAGAATAGCGTAGGGACCCAATCCTTCTCGAAGGGGTAGACCTTGTTCCTGTGCCTAGTGACATAATCACCCCGATAAAGGTTGGCTGGTGGGAGTACTCTATTGTGTGACTGTTGTTGCTTGCCAGCTTGGGGTGTTACCTTTGTTGTGCTTACCCCTTTAGAGAGGTTGAAAGTTTGGGAGGGAGCCTTCTTTGAATCAACGACCGTGACAACTACAGTTATTACCCCTTTTTGTTGGCTGCCCCATGCGTTATTCCGAGAGTTACCATTGCCCCGATTGTTTGCTGAACTTGTAAATGGTTGTCGTGTCGAACCATGTTGGAGTGATAGACTTTCTATGCGGACTGATTTAGAGATCAGCTCTGACATGGAGGTCGGATTAGAGGCCACGACCTGTAGAGTGTTCTCGGGTCGCATGTTCCACACGCAAGTTTGGACTGCTTCCTTCACAGGCGTAGGATTAGGATGGCGGGAAGCCAAATTTTTCCATCTTGATATGAACTGATCTACGGGCTCATTGGGGTCTTGAGTCAGGGAGACGTTCGATGGTTTGAACACCTCTCTCGACCTCATAAAAGCGTTGATAGAATAGTTTCTCCATCTCCTCCCACGTATGCATTGAGTTTGGAGGAAGTCGGGCTTACCATTGAAATGCTGGGCAATTGAGGGTGTCAACAAACTATCGGAGAAGAAATCTCTCGTCAGCCACTGTTTCTTGACATGCTGTCCGAAAGTGGGCAATATGCTGGTTTGGGGACGTGATTCTGTTAAATAAAGGAAACTTCCATTTCTTATAATCAGAGGGAAAAGGGACCTGATCAATATACGAGAGGTATGGCCTTTGATAAGGCGTCGCACCCTGTATCCACGAGATTTGTCGGTCCTTTAAGCTATGAGTGACTATAGCGTCAATGTTTGTCTGAGAGATGGGATGAGGGACAGAATTGTCCTTTGAGGTATAAGGAGGGCGCTGCCGTGGAGGTGCACCATCAATGTGATGCCAATTAACCTCATGGTTAGCTGACTGGTGTACGACATCGATACGATCGATCTTTTCCATCATCACGTGTACCATATCCTCAAACTTGTTCATGCGCTCTTCCTGCGCATCACCTGGCTCACTTACAACCATTACGCTGACTGAACGTTTCTCTATGGAGGTCGACATTAGTGGCAACTGAGGGCTTGAGAACTTGATGGGTCGTACGTGGTAGGTCAGTCAGTAAGGTGCTAGCATGCCTTGACTGAACTCGACTCTTATATGCTGCGGTTCTCAACGGTCTTGGGACCGTGGCTGCTGACGGGCTAGGTCTTTTTCTACAACAGTAACCATAGCACAGGGCTCATGGAGCTCTTCATCAGGTTTCATTTTCTGAAGGGAGTAGAAGGGATTCAGGTGAAGAGGGTCATCATAATTGGTTGTTTTGACTTCCTTTGTCACCTCCCTAGTCAAAATTTATCGACCTTTACCGCATTTAGTCTTGAGGGTTTGATGAACCTCGAACCGAAACTGCGATCTAGGTCACGGCTGGTAAGCTCTTTTGGCATAGGAGAGAGCTGTCTCCATCAGGTGTGGCAACGGATGAGGGCCAGGAACTAGAGTCATCTTGGGCCGAGGAGGATGATGGACTCGATCTTTCATCAGGTTAATGCCTTGAGCTCTCTTGTGGGCTCCAGAGACACGGCCAAAGTGATGGGGCTGGTTCAAGATGGTACTATTGGGGAAAACCTTTGAGTACCAAGGCTGAAGGTGCTTGCTTGATGAAGGAGTAGCAGGAAGGAGAAGAGTTGCCTCATAAGAAGGACTGAGTGGAGGGCGAGAGGGAGTCTGTGATGGTGACACGTGTGTGCCCCTTGAAGAAGGGTCACGGGTGACCTAGGGGTCATCCCGGGCTCAAGCAAGTGGTCTGGCAAGTGTCTCCAAGAGAACAGATGTGGGCATGTCCCTTATAAGGTGCGCTTGAGTGTGCAGAGTAGGAGGATGAGAAGGTCGTCTCCTATGTACTCGAGTTGGCATGGCAATGGCATTGACTCGAGAGTGAGATTGTCACGACCCCATATCGAAGAGCGACAGAGCGCGGGATCGCGAACACAGAGGTCGTGGATGTCACTCAAGTGGGAGTGGCTCAACGCATAATTTAACTTGGAATCACAACAAACCATGAAATAAAGCAAAAAATCATACAAAACAAGACCCAAAACTGAGTAAAATAACACCATTTATATACCTATTCAGACTAAAAAATTTCCTATTACAACAATTTTAAGGCACAACAGGCTGATCATGAAAATTCCAAAATTCTTCAAAATACAATTTCAGACATCCACCGGGCACCTACAGTCAAAAGAGTCACCAACTGGAACTTTAAGCTTCAAAACGACTGCCACCACCATCCTGCTGTCCACACTAGGGTATTAGAACTCACTTTACATAGAGGGGAAAAAGAGTGGTATGAGCTAAAGGCTCAATAAGCCAATTCAGTACCCTTGCTTTCCAACCTAGATGTACTCCTAAAGGATAACAAACTCAAAACAATCACAGTTCATGCAAGATCACAAAATACAATCATACATTAATAGATACAGATAGAGCGAGCAGAAAATGTTTAGCTCTCAGGGCTTTTCATGTTTCATGAACTAAATAGTCATATATACATATATCACTATCACACAGTCAGAAGCTTGACTAGGGCATACAGTTCAGACAAACATAAATTAATAGGCCTACTCTCGAAGTAGATGTCACATCGACCAAGATAAGCCAGTCCTATAACTTGTGACTTCTACCCTCATTCAGGAAGGAGGACAATGACAAGTGGGGGCCCCACTTCGTAATGTCCTCACTCATGCACCCAGTCCCTAGCACGCTTTGGGGTTTACCATAAGCTGAGGCCTTGCAAGACACGACCCTCCCCTAGTGCCATAAGGCTAGAGGGCATTACACTATCATTAGAGGAACCAATATGTAGTGCCCATAACAGAGTGGGGGGCGCGACCCTCCCAGTTATTTACAGTTACATCTCTACTCCTCTGCTATCATAGGAGTCGATGTATAGTATGCCCCACTACCAATGGAGGACCGATTGCTTAGCAAGCAATTATCTGACATACAATACCCACTACCAATGGAGGACCCATTGCGTAGTGGTCAGGATCAGAATCCGAATCAGATAAATAGATTATCCACAACCAATGGAGGGCCCATTGCATAGTGGCCAGAATCAGAACCAGATTCATAAACAGATTCAGATAACAAAGATACAGTATCCACTACCAATGAAAGTCCCATTGCGTAGTGGTCAGAATCAGAACCAGAATCATAAGTAGAATTAGATAACAGAGATACAGTATCCACACCAATCGAAGACCCATTGCGTAGTGGCCAGAATTAGAATTATATAGGTATCATACAAATACAAGCATGCTTAAACAATCACTCATTTCAAGAGGTCAGAAGCATTCATGGTATCATAAGTATGCCCTTTCAGTATCCTCTTACAAAAGAATCAAGCTATGGTCAACATATCGATGCATAGCAGATGTGTGATCTACTCAATGACCAAGAATTCATTATAATTCTTGTCATAAATATGCATGTGCAAGGTAAGACATAACATCCAACTTATTAGGGAAATTTACTTCTTTTCAATTACTCTTTCAGAGTGAGTATGAGCCTCCCTCAATCACAGATAGTATGAAGCTTAATTGAGCATGACCAATTCAAGGCTAATATAGAGTCTTGAGATTCTGAAATGTCATATAGAGGTATGTTTCATAATCTGAGATATAAACATCAATTTTATATGGAATTTCGATAAAATTCAAAAACAAACTTTCAAGTTAATATTCTTAGCTTTCATGTGATAGTAATTTGAGAGCATTTGGACCCCATTTGGTCCGTCAAAAGCTTAAAGTAACAGAAGCAATAGTTCTGGAAATTAATGAGTTTGGTCATCAGTGACGTATTCTCATAATTTGTTGTATAACTCTTGATTTAGAAATAATTTCTAAATTCTTTGAACATATGAATTAAAAAGGACACATATAACTTTCAAATAAAAGTGTTTGAAGGAAATTGAACCCCATTTGATTCATTAAAACTTCTGAAAACAGGAAGAAAATTTTTGAGTTTTTTGCAATCTGTCAACAAATACATGTCCACATACTTTGAAATGCAACTCTCAAATTATACAGAATTTGGACAGGGTTAAAGCCTAAAAATCATATTAAACTCGTGTGTCATTCAAATGGCTATGGTTATTGGTCATTTCGACTTCATTTGGTAAAACAAAACATCAGCACAACAGAAATGATATTTCTAAAATCTGCTGAAATTTGATAACATTGAGATGTACTCACAAACAGAAACATAGCTCTCAATTCGTAAAGAATTTCACTTGAGATTCAACAGAAAAATCACAGTAGGCACACATGGCATTCATTTAACCTGGTTTTTAACTCATTTTGATGTATTAAGTCAATGAAAAGTTCAATTTACAGAGCATGCATCTTTCTTGAAAATTACAGAATTTCATACCCAAATTTTGGCACACTTCAAAGAGTGATTAGTAACTTTCAAAATAAAATAGCAATTAATGCAAGGTTATTTTCAGCTTAAACCAGATTCACAAGGGTGTTTACCCACCAATTTTTATAGCCAACAAAAATTCCTTTAAGGCTCAATCTATCATGCAAATAAGAGGTACAGTCCTAGAAAATCATTGCTTATTCTAGCATGCTATCATACATGCTCAAGCTTGTATTCAAACAAAAACTATGAAAGCATGGATGCTATAATCCACTTTCTTGTTCAAAGAGACCTCCAGGTTTACCCAAGCTTCTAATGGTGGTTGAATGGAAAGCCTTAAAATTCTAAGGCCAAGGAAGGTGGCGTGAAGGAGAGGAGAGAGAGAGAGGGAGAGAGACTGTAGCATTTGGAGTGAGGTTGGAGTTTAACTTGGGTAGGGAGCGGAGGGTTGGCAGTATGCCACAAGTAAGTGGGAAACATGTGGGGGGGGGGGGAGACGTGGTGAACAAGGGAGAGGAAAAAGAAGGAAATGAGGTAGTCCCTTGGACTATCCTATTTAATTGTGCATGGTGGTAACACATCACGCATGGCTTTCCACACACGACGTTTCTCCTTTGCCGTCTACTCGCCTGTGAAAAGCAATACGCTGAAAACGTTCGGGCTCTAACATCATCCCTCCCTTTAGAGGATTTTCTCTCCAAAATCATAATTTTTTTAATCAAATAGATGGGGGAAGTTATCTCGAATATCATCCTCCCATTCCCAGGTTGACTCATCCCGGGAATGGTATTGCCACAAAACACGGACAAGAGGAGTTTCTTTATTGCGTAGTATCTGCACTCTCCTATCCAGAATATTAATTGGCTACTCAACATAGGTTAAGTCTTCCCTGATCGTAATTGGCTCATAGTTCAAGACATGGGATGGGTCCGACTGATACCTTCTTAACAAAGATACATTAAACACATCATGAATATGTGCCAACTCGGGTGGCAAGGCAAGCCGATAAGCCATACTTCCAACCCTCTCCAAAATTTTAAAAGGCCCAATAAACCCTGGGCTCAACTTTCCCTTCTTCCCAAATCTCAAAACACCCTTAGTCGGTGATACCTTCAAGAAAAATCGATCATTTACTTCAAACTCGAGGTCTCTTCTTCAATTGTCAACGTAACTTTTTTGTTGACTCTGAGCGGTCTTAAGTCTTTCCCGAATCAAGGCAACGTTTTCTAAGGTAACTTGAAAAATTTCTGGCCCTAACAGTCTTCTCTCACCTACCTCATCCCAACAAATAGGGGATCTAAATTTCCTCCCATACAAAGCCTCAAAAGGCGCCATCTGAATACTAGATTGAAAGCTGTTATTATAAGAAAATTCGATCAAAGGCAGATGATCCTCCCAGCTTCCTTTGAAGTCAGTACTACAAGCTCTCAACATGTCTTCTGGAGTTTGAATTTTTCTTTCTAATTGTCCATCAGTCTGAGGGTGAAAAGCAGTGCTAAAAGTGAGTCTCGTCTCTCGGGATGATTGCAGGCTATTCCAAAATCTTGAAGTAAATCTGGTGTCCCTGTTGGACACGATACTGACAGATGTTCCATGTAACCTCACAATCTCTTTAATGTACAAATGAGCAAGTTTATCCAAGGTATAAGTCGTGCGCACCGGTAAGAAATGGGCTGCTTTAGTCAGCCGGTCCAATTTGACCCAAAGACTATCATGCTTGGCACCTATCCTAGGTAAGCTAGAAACAAAATCCATGTTGATGTGCTCTCACTTTCATTCGGGTACTGGCAAGGGTTGCAATAGTCCCGCGGGTTTTTGATGTTCAGCTTTCACCTGCTAACATGTCAAGCACTTGGAGATAAACTGTGCCCCTTCTCTCTTCATATTATTCCACCTGAAAGTTTTCTTCAGGTCCTGATACATCTTGGTACTCCGTGGGTGCATAGTATAACGGGAGTGGTGTGCTTCTTCTAAAATAGCCCGTTTTATACCATCATCATTTAGAACACATATCCGATCCTTGAACCTTACCAGATCATCACTGCTAATAGAGAAATTATCTTTTCTCCCCAGCTTTATTTCTTCGAGGATTTTCATGACATGAGGATCCTCTTTCTATGCCTTACGAATTTGTTGAAAGAGCTAGGGCTCCAGCCTTGTACCAACAGTCATTCCTACCCCATTTCGAAGGGGCGGATCTGGGTGTCATTCCACTGCATCTTCTACCAGTTTCATTTGTCGAACCATCAAATGTTCTATTGGTACCACTTGCTTCTAACTCAAAGCGTCGGCTACTACATTAGTTTGCTCGATTAGTAATTGATGATAAAATCATAATCATTCAGTAGGTCCATCCATCTTCGTTGCCTCATGTTCAACTCTCTCTGGGAAAACAGATACTTGAGGCTTTTACGGTCCATAAATATCTTAAACTGGGCCTCGGAGAGGTAATGTCTCCATATTTTCAAAGAAAAAACTACCGCTGCGAGTTCCAAGACATGAGTAGGGTGGTTTTTCTCATACGGCTTTAACCGTCTGGAGGCATAAGCTATGACCTTTCCTCTCTACATCAACACATCCAAGCCCTTTAAGTGAGGCATCAGAATATACCAAGAAGTCTTCGTTTCCTTGGGGCAAGGTCAGTATCGGGGCCGTAGTAAGTCTCCTCTTCAGTTCCTAAAAAATCGTCTCACAATCAGCTGACGATACAAAATTCACCTCTTTTTGAGTTAGGCTGGTCAAAGGGAGCGCTATCTTTGAATACCCTTCAACAAAGAGCCTATAATATCCTGCCAGTCCCATAAAACTATGGACCTCAGTCGCATTTGTCGGTCTTCCCCACTTCATAATAGCTTCACCTTTACAAGGATCAACTGGACCCCGTCCTTAGAAATAATGTGCCCAAGGAAGGACCCGCTAGGGAGCCAGAACTCACTCTTCCCCAACTTGGCATACAACTTTTTTGTTTTCAAGGTTTGGAGGACCGTTCCTAAGTGCTACCGATGCTCTTCCAGGTTTCTTGAATATATCAAGATATCATCTATAAAGACCACCACAAAATCATCCAGAAAGGGTCAAACACCCTAGTCATCAAATCCATAAAGACTGCCGAGGCATTGGTTAATCCAAATGGCATTACCAAGAACTTATAGGGGCCATACCGGGTTCTAAATGCGGTCTTAGGGACATCCCTTTCCTTGACCCGCAGTTGATGATAGCCCGATCGGAGGTCAATCTTAGAAAATACTTGAGCCCCTTGTAGTTGATCAAAAAGGTCATCAATTCTAGGCAAGGGGTACTTGTTCCTTATAGTGACCTGGTTCAATTGTCTATAATCCACACAAAGTCTTAAAGATCCATCTTTCTTTTTCACAAACAAGACCGGTGCACCGCAAGGTGACACACTAGGTTGAATGAACCCTTTTTCTAATAATTCTTGCAATTTCTCCTTTAATTCTTTCAATTCAAATGGGGCCATCCTATAAGGGGTTTTAGAGACGGGAACATAACCAGGAACCACATCTATTTCAAACTCTATCTCTCTGGCTGGAGGCAGAGAAGTCAACTCTTCGAGAAAAACATCCGGAGACTCCCTCACCACTGGTATCTCCTCCAACTAGGACTGGACATCACGATTCTCTACTACATATGCCAGATACTCAACACATCCTTTGGCTAATAGGCGGGAAGCCCGAAGGGCCGACATAAGGTGTATAGGGGAAACACCAACAAAATTCAACTTAGGCAAATTTGGGCGTCTGAAGGTCATAGTTTTATTATAACAATTGACAGTAGCATAATACATGGACAACTAGTCCATGCCCAAAATTACATTAAAACCCTGAATGTTTAGCAATATTAAGTCTATAGGCAAAATACATCTTTCAAGTAGAACTTCACAGTGTTTAGAAACAGTATCAGTTTCTATAGACTCCCCCATAGGTGTACCAACAACCAATATCCAGTTAAGCAATGCAGGTTTAACATTTATGTGGCATGCAAAGTGAGGTGCAACAAAATAATGAATGGATCCAGGGTCAATCAAAATTTTAGCTTCCCAGCCATAGACAGGGAGCGTACCTCTGATAACTGAAGTTGATGCCTCAGCCTCCTACTCTGTGAGAGCAAATACCAGACCTTGAGTTGGTTTTCAAGTCCCCTGATTGGGCAATCTCTAATTTGTTGGCCCGAATTGCCACATCTGAAACATGCCCTAGTCTTCCTTCGGCAATTGGCCGCCAAATGATTATCCTTCCCACAGTGTGGGCACGTCGGGTGTCGACTCTCTCTTACATCGCCTGGCCATGATTTTTGATCTTCCTGCCCCTCTGATTTTCTCCTCCCCTAAGGTTTCTCTTAAGTGGTGGCCGAGCATTCCTCCTCGAATTTCCAAACTGAGCTTGTCTCATCTTCCAGTTTCCCCCAACTTGGGATCCTTCACAGTCCCTTTCAATTTTCGCTAAGTCTACTAAAGGGGAGAAAACATTCAAATTTGTGGATATTACCTTCCCCCTTATTTCTAACCTATGGCCCCTCTCAAACTTATACACCTTCCGTTCCTTGGTATTGATGATGTGGGCTGCATACTTTGATAACTACGCAAACTTGGCTGCATACTGTTCCACAGTTAAATTTCCCTATTGCAACTAGATAAACTCTGCTTCTTTTCATTCCCTTACTAAATCAGGCAAGTACATCTCTTGGAAGTCTTCAAGAAAGTTTCCCCGGTTTACTCCCATTCTTGCTTCTTCCCAAGACTATTTCATTCAGCCCCACCAGTGCTCGGGGTCCCCTTCTAGCATAAAGGTCCCCAGCCTGACCTTCTTTTCTTCTGTGCATTGCCGTACCTCAAAGTTCTTGTCCATCTGTCTTCTCCATCTTTCAGCCTTTTCTACTCCCCCAAGTCCTAAGAAGGTTGGAGAAGCCAACCTCCTAAATTTCTCTATCAAACTGTTATCATTTGAGTCAGGGGCAGGGGTAGATGGGGCTGGCATAACTTCCTTCAACATTTGCGTCATAGCCCCTAAAGTCCTAACAAACTCCCCGAGGGCATCCATATTCTCATTACTGAAGCTTATATCATTGGCTCTTGTTCTTGGCATCTTCAACCTAAAACAGTTGCACCCAATCACCGACTTACACATAAACTACATTAAAGACACCTCTACAATTCTTTAAACGCTGCTCCCCGACCCACTCCATCCAATACTGGAGGGCAATAGAGCGCGGGATCGCGAACACAGAGGTCGCAGATGTCACTCAGGCGGGACACAACAAACCATGAAATAAAGCAAAAACTCACACAAAAACAAATCCAAAACAGAGTAAAATAACACCATTTATATACCTATTCAGACTCCAAAATTTGTTGTTACAACAAGGTTAAGGCACAACAGGCCTGATCACAAAAATTCCAAAATTCTTCAAAATACAATTTCACACCTCCACTAGGCACCTACCGTCAAAAGAGTCACCAACTGGAACTTTAAGCTTCAAAATGACTGCCAGCACCGTCCAGCTGTCCACACTAGGGTATCAGATCTCACTCTACACAGAGGGGAAAAAGAGTGGTATGAGCTAAAGCTCAATAAGCGAATTCAGCACCCTTGCATTCCAACCAAGATGTACTCCTAAAGGATAACAGACCCACAAGTATCACAGTTCATGCAAGATCACATAATACAATCATACATTAATAGATACAGATAGAGTGAGCAGAAAAATTTTTGATCTCAGGGCTTTCCATGTTTCATGAACTAAATAGTCATACTTACATATATCACTATCACACAGTTAGAAGGTCGGCTTCGGCATACAGTTAAGACAGACATAAATTAATAGGGCCTACTCCTAAAGTAGAAGTCACATCGACCATGCTAAGTCAGTCTTGTAACTTGTGACTTTTACCCTCATTCAGGAAGAAGGACAACGATAAGTGGGGTCCCCACTTCGTAATGTCCTCACTCACGCACACAGTGCCCAGCGCGCTTTGGGGTTTACGATAGGCTGATGCCTTGCAAGGCACGACCCTCCCCTGGTGTTGTTAGGCGAGAGGGCGTTACACTACCATTGGAGGACCCAATTGGTAGTGCCCATAACAGAGTGGGGCGCGCGACCCTCCCAGTTATTTACAGTTACATCTCGACTCCTCTCTTATCATAGGAGTCAAGGTATAGTATGCCCCACTACCAATGGAGGACCCATTACGTAGCAAGAAATTATCAGAATTACAGTACCCACTACCAACGAAGGACCCATTCCATAGTGATCAGGATCAGAATCCGAATCAGATAAATACATTATCCACTACCAATGGAGGAGCCAATGCGTAGTTGTTAGAATCAGAACTAGAATCCTAAGCAGAATCAGATAACAAAGATACAGTATCCACTACCAATGGAAGACCCATTGCATACTGGTCAGAATCCGAACCAGAGTCATAAGCAGAATCAGATAACAGAGATACAGTATCCACTACCAATGGAAGACCCATTGCGTAGTGGCCAGAATCATAATTATATAGGTATCATACCTAATACAAGAATGCTTAAACATCCACTCATTTCAAGAGGTCCGGAACATTCATGGTATCATAAGTATGCCATTTCAGTATCATCTTACAAAAGAATCAAGCCATGTTCAACATATCGATGCATAACAGATGTATGATCTAATCAATGACTAAGAATTCATTATAATTCTTATTCAAAATATGCATGTGCACGTTTAGACAACATCCAACTTATTAGGGAAATTTACTTCTTTTCAATTTCTCTTTCAGAGTTAGTATGAGCCTCCCTCAATCACAGAAAGTATGAAGCTTAATTGAGAATGATCACTTCAGGGCTAATATTGAATCTTGAGATTCTGAAATGTCATATTGGGGCATGTTTCATAATCTGGGATATAAACATCAATTTTATACTGAATTTCAATAGAATTCCAAAAAAAACTTTCAATTTAACATTCCTAGATTTCATTTGATAGTAATTTGAGAGCATTTGGACCCCATTTGGTCCGTCAAAAGCTTAAAGTAACCGAAGCAATAGGTCTAGAAATTGCTGAGTTTGGTCATCAGTGGCGTATTCTCATAATTTAATGTATAACCCTTGATTTAGAAATAATTTCAAAATGCTTTGAACATGTGAATTCGAAAGGACACATAGACCTTTCAAATAAAGGTGTTTGAATAAAATTGAACCCCATTTGATTATTTAAAACTTATGAAAACCGGAACAAAATTTTTGAGTTTTCTACAATCTGTCAACAAATACATGTCCACATACTTTGAAACACAACTCTCAAATTATACAAAATTTGGACAGGGTTAAAACATGAAACTCATATTAAACTCGTGTATCTTTCAAATGGCGGCAGGTATGAGTCATTTGAACTTCATTTCGCCAAACAAAACATCAGCACAACAGGAATGATATATCTAAAATCTGCTGAAATTTGGTAACAGTGACATGTACTCACAAACAGAAACATAGCTATCAATCCGTAAAGAATTTCGACAAAGATTAAAAAGAAAAATCACAGTACACATAAATAGCTTTCGATTAAACTTGTTTTAAACTCATTTTGATTTATATAAATCAATAAAAAGTTAAATTTACAGAGCATGCATCGTTCTGGAAAATTGCAGAATTTCATACCCAAATTTTAGCTCACTTCAAAGAGTGATTAGTAACTTTCAAAATAAAATAGCCATTAAGCAAGGTTATTTTCAGCTTAAACCAGATTCACAAGGGTGTTTACCCACCAATTTTTATAGTCAACAAAAATTCCTTTAAGGCTCAATCTGTAATGCAAATAAGAGGTACAGTCTTGGAAAATCAGGGCTTATTACAGCATGCTATCGTACATGCTCAAGCTTGTATTCAAACAAAAACTATGAAAGAATGGATGCTATAATCCACTTAACTGTGCCACGAGACCTCCAGGTTCACCCAAGCTTTTAATGGTAGTTGAATGGAAAGCCTTAAAATTCTAAGGCCAAGGAAAGTGGCGTGAGGGAGAGGGGGAGAGAGATAGGGAGAGAGGGTGTAGCATTTGGAGTGAGGTTGGGGTTTAACATGGGTAGGGAGAGGAGGGGTGGCAGTATGCCCCAACTAAGTAGCAAACAAGGGGGGAGAACGTGGTGAACAAGGGAGAGGAAAAAGAAGGAAAAGAGGTAGTCCCTTGGACTACCCTATTTTATTGTGCATGGTGGCAGGACATCACACACGATTTTCCACACGCGGCATTTCTCCTGTGCCGTCTACTTGCCTGTGAAAAGCAATACGCTGGAAACGTTCGGGCCCTAACAGAGATACATATGAGTAGTGTGTGCAAGACTTGGCCATGGAAGGTTCTATCTTGGACACAGTCTCGAGGTAACAGAAGGCCCCGAGGTGTGGCTCGAGTGGGTAACCCACGAGCCTTGTGGTGTGTGTGAGGGACGGAGATCCTGGGGTTTCCTCCTCGACGTGTTAAGCCTGTAGGGACAGAGACCAATGGTGCAAAATTTTGGGGGGTAGCCCTATGGCGATCCACAGAAGCAATGGCAGCTTGTTTGCCTTTTACAGAAAGGGACTGAAGCCTTTCGGCGTACCTCAGGAACACGATCGGCAAGTGACATGGCGGTGGCTAGGTGCATGCTATGTGGGGCAACAGAAGAGCTGCTGATGCACGGAGCCTTGGTGGAGCTTCCGCCTGAGCGAGGAGATGGGGAGTGATGGATTTTTAAGTCCTTGCTCACACCGGTTCAAGTTAAGACTTGGGAGCTAGACAAGGGAACAAAGTCGAAGGAACTTGTTCCCTAGGGACACTCTCGAATACGGGGATAAGAAAATCCCCAATCTGGATAAATGGGTTACAGAACCTGCAAGCCATAAATAAAATGTGAAAAGACAATGAAAGCAGATAAAAAAGAAGAAACTAGCCAAATAAGAATGATCTGATTAAGAGGTAGTAAGTCCGCACTGGAGTCGCCAAGTTGGTCAGGTGCCTCGATCTCACCCTTCGGATCCTTTGGGGATCAGGCGGCACGCGTCTCGAGTTTCAAGGGATGATCGAGACATTTTTGAGATCGCTCTCTTGGGAACCGTGTACGAGAACGGGGGCAGGTATTACCAACCGGTGAGAGAGTAATTTAAGGTGGGTTCGGGACTTACTCGGGCTGAGTCGTGTGGGTGCCCTCTTAGATCACGAAGAAAGCCCTCCAGGAATAAAATTGGTTCGGAAGCACCTCCCTTGGCTTGTATTCTTCTTTTTTTTTCTGCAATCACACACATATATGGTAAAGGTTATAAGACGGGTGGGCCAGACCTCACCCTTTTCCTCTTTGATAAATGTACACAAGCATGCGCATTCAAAACGAAGAAGAGAAGAAATACGAGGGAGAGAAGAATTCCACTAAGCGAGAGGATCAGAGCGGTGACAAGGTTGATGAATAATTGGCCTGACGTGGTAGTAGAACGGGCTCAATAACTAAGACCGACTTACAGGATTACTACTAGACGTCATTACCGAGATCGACAAGATAGGCACGATGGTGAGTCTGTCGTGGCAATAAAGTGGGTCAAGTAATCTTGGTACAACAACATTACGACTAGACGACAAGACTACTATGAGAGGCAAACCTCAATCGCTCTTAGTCAAATGAAGGAGTAGCAGAATTAAGGCTATGAGGAAAGAATAAGAGGAGAAGAAGGGAAAGAAGGAAGGAGGGAGAAGAAAGGAAGAGAAGAGTATGAAAGGCGCGAGGATAAAGGAGAAAGGGAAAGAAGGCGCAGTCGGTGCTAAGCATCACCGACTGTGTTAAAACGAAGAGAGAGAACATGCAGTCGGCACTAAGCTTCATTGACTGTTTTGTATAGAGAAGAGAGAGGAGACACAGTTGGTACTAAGCTTCATCGATTGTTATAGAAGAGGAGAGAGAAATGAAGTCCATGCGAGGCTTCACTGATTGATAGAAGAGGAGAGAGAAAACCAGTCAACGTTAGGCTTCATCGACTGATAGAAAAGAAAGAGAGAAAATCAACCGGTGTTAGGGTTCATCACCTAACAAAAGAGGAGAGAGAAAAATATTCGAAACTAAGCTTCACCGACTGATAAAAGAAGAGAGAGTACACCAGTCGGTGATAGGCTTCACTGACTGACAAAAGAGTGAAGACTGACAAAAGAGGGGAGAGAAAATGTATCGACACTAGGCCTCACCGTTTGATAAAAGAAGAGAGAAAATCAGTCGACGCTAGGCTTCACTGACTGACAGATGAGGAGAGAGAAAATAAGTCGACACTAGGCTTCATCGACTTATAGAAGAGGAGAGAGAAAACCAACTAATGCTAAGCTTCAATAGTTTTGACAAAAGAAAGAGAAAACCAACCGGTGCTAGGCTTCGCCGGTTGTGACAGAAGAAGAGAAAACCAATCGGCGCTAGGCTTTGTCGGTTGTGACAAAAGAAAGAGAACCAACCGGAGCTAAACTTCGCCGTTTCCATTAGAAGAGGATGATTGGAGATAGAGATGAGAAGAAGGGAAGAGAAAGAAAGATATAGAGATGAAAAGAAGAGAGAGAAAGAGATAGAGATGAGAAGAAGAGAGAAAGAGATATAAATGAGAAGAAGAGAGAAAGAGATAGAGGTGAGAAGAAGAGAGTGAAAGGGATAGAGATGAGAAAAAGAGAGAAAGGAATAGAGACGAGAAGAAGAGAAGGAGAGAGATAGTGATGAAAAGAAGAGAGAGAAAGAGATAGAGAGAGGAGGGAAGAGAGAGAAATAAATAGAGATAAGAAGAAGGGAAAAGAGAGAAAGAGATAGAGATGAGAAGAGAGGAGGAGGGAGAAAGAGGGGAGGAGAGAGAAAGCTGACTACCAAAAGGGTATCGACCCTTTTCTTCTCTCTCCTCACTTTCTCTCCTAGACGTACCCACAAACTCAAGCAAAAATCTGAATTTTATTGATTGATCAAAGAAGATTGAATCTGTCCTTTGTACAATGAGGCATTGCCTGTTTATATAAAATTGGGCTAAAACATGAGTGTACACCCGAAAACTACCTAGAATTGAAGATAATTACAATTTAATTTAATTTAAAGAAATTCTAAAAATGGGTACAAAAAGACTGTTTTGCTGCCTAACAATGCATGGAATTCCAGAATAGTCTCAGCTGCTGCCCCAGAACTTGTGTGATCTTTCATGACTGACTCGGGGTCGTTCTGATGCTCGTTTGATCGAAAGATTATTCTTTTCTTGTAGTGCTCAGCATGGCAATCAGTTTGATACCAACTTCGAGTTGTGAATCATGCTTTTGAGCCATGATCATGAGATTTGAATTTAGATGAATCTTGAAAATTTTGAATCGATTATGTGCTCGTTCCTTGATGTTTATTTGTGATTTCTTCATTGAATCATACTGAACATGCCGTCACGATCATGTTGCTACAATCGCAGCTCGCTTTCATGTTCAGATGAAGATTTTGTAGTCTTGAGTTTTTAGCCAGAATCCTGAAATTCGGAGGCCAACATTTACAGCAACTTTGATGCCTTCGTGCGTGAAATCCAACCGTTATTGTACATGAGGTTCGGACGAGAGATAGCCTCGGACCTCACACACATCATGCAATTAGTTTCATGTCGATCGGGTATGCAAGCGTCATGATCTGACTACTCGAACGAGACATGCTGCTGCTTAATTTTCTACAACTTCTTTCACGTATCAGCAACTTTATTTAGTTTTTCTCTCTGCTTAGACGTAGTCATGGGGAGTACCACATATCGAATTATTTGGCTTGATGAGAAGAACACGTTGAGCGATCTAACTTGGAACGAGCAAGATATAGGCCCCAAAAGTGACTGCCCAGGACTATGAAAACATCCACCATTAATGGTGTTTTAGTGCACGGTGGTCACACAAGAATAGTGTGCGGCCTACCCTTTTTCGGTATTTTACCCATAATTTTGTTTTGAAGTGTCCTGATTAAGCCGAAACGTAAGCCATAGGGGTTTTCAACCGTGTCAGATCTAATGACGGTGGTTCCATAGCTATTTGAAGCACCAAAGTATGGCTCTAGTTACAGGGTCCGTTTCAGGGTGCTAGAGACCCAGTTCACTGAAATTATTTCTTTGTGTTCACTGTCTTAAACATGTCTAATTGTGATGAAACTTGACAGGTGGTCTTTTGAAGTGCTGATGATGATCCTGACCAAATCTGGGGTACTTCTAAGATTGTCAAGAATTTCCATTGTTTTGTAGGCTTTATTGACCTGCTTCCTACTTATTCCTAATCAGGATCAAGGTGCTAAAAAATTCATTCAATCAGTGCAAGGGATGAAATTCCTGAGAGCACAGGATGATGGTCCAGCTGAGAGTCGTGGCACTAAGTGTCGGATGGCACACGTGGGCATTAGGCCCCTTAGTGAAGCGTGCGGCTGTGGCCCTTGGCAAAACACACGACAATGACGCTTTCGATGAGGCACGAGGTGATGGCCCTTGACAAAGGCATGTGGTGATGACCCTTTGATGAAGGCATGCAGGGGTGGCCCTTGAAGATGGCGCGTGGTGATAGCCCTCATGGGGAAGCGCACGACGATAGCCCTCTCGGGTCTCATGCTAGACCCGCCCCGGCCTGGTCTTATTGTTGCCAAGAACTGGGGATTAAAGCATCATTTCATGTTACTTTAGGGCAATTTATAGCACTGCTACGTATAAAAGGGGGAAAACTCGGTTCTATCGAAGGGTAAAATAGTATAAGGTTTTTAGAGAGGGAGGGCCAAAGCTTTTGGGGAAGGTTTTTAGGCAAGAACTTCACAGCCAAAATTTGCAAAGACAAGAAGTTATGAGCTCTTCTGGCTAGTTTCAAGAGGTCGCGAAGCTTCGTGTTGTGATTGCGAACCTCTTCAAGAATTTTCGAGGCTTTTTTAGTAAGGAACGGGGCTTCTAGGGGCCTTAGTAGGATTTGCAGAGGTGTCCTGCCAGGGTCTAAACGCTTCTATAGTCATTTGCTGCTGAAGGGGTGATTGCAGTGAGCTCAGAGGGCTCTATAGGTCCTCTGATTATCAGAGGAGAAGAAAGGAGAATAGTAGTGGGCTCACTGGGAACTCAACAGAATTTCGGTGAGTTGGTGGTGAACTCGCTGAAGTGGGAAGAGCAGAGAGAAGGGATATTTGCAGGGTCTCCTTCATGAGAATCCGGTGGTTTTCTACTAATTCTAGAAGCGAGTGGATGGAGGGGTAGGCTTTTTTTTGTGGATGGGAGTGGATTCGCGACGAGGAGGGGACACGTCGGTGGGAACCCGAAGGGTTGCAAGACCGTAATGGTCGAAGAGTCGAAGGGTCGTGGGACTACGAACGGTCATCCTCCGCACGTGCAGTGACTAGCCACGCCACAAGTGTCAGGCAGTGTGCCCAGATTTCAAGGGACGCACATGCAACACGTGCTGACAGTTGGAGCGAGGCATTAATATGCCTTGATCATGGGATAGTGATAGCCCTAGGTTGATTGTGAGGCAGCGATCTGCTTTCTGTGACAGATGGAGATAGCATTTGACTAAGAAGACGGCAATAGTCCTACTCTAGTGAACGCAGTTTCTTCGTGGCCTTTTAGTGTCCTTTGCTTTTGTTTTAATGATTGAGTCTTTGAGGGCCATTCTAAACGTGAAGAACCTCCTGCGAGAAGGGGAGCTTGGTACTGATGCATTCACCAGTGAGAGCTTGGTGAGAGGTGAGCTAATATGGCTCATTGAAGCCTTGTGTCAACCAAGGTAGCCTTTGAGCATCACCTTTGTGTGCGCCCCTGTTCAGCTGGTGACGAGGGAAGATAATGATGAAAATGTGAGTATAAACGAGGGGGTAGGCCATCTACATTACCTGCAGCACAACATAGCCTCTAATGCGAGCTTGCCAACTCTAGGAAAGAAAATGGTGGAAATCCCAGGCATGAAATGGTCGTCTTCTAGCATGCGGATACAAGGGGAACACCAGTACTTAAAAGGGTACTCCTCATGGACAATGAAATTGCTGCGGCGTTTTAGGGATACTTTGAGACATAACTTTTGTCGGTCGCCCTTCAGTGCTCAACGGGCTACTATGACTGTTGCTCAAAACTTAGTCATTTTTTGGGGTGAGAAGATAGGTAAGGAAGCCCCACCGGTTGGGCTTCAAAAATTACTCATGATCTACCAGTGACTCTATGATGAGCCCAAAAGTCGGCAAGTAGCTTTAAGAAAATGGGTGAGGTTCGTCTATGGTCGCTGTACAGATGAAGTTGGTTCGTCGTCGAGCAAAGAAGAGAAGGAAACTCCACTCATTTTCTGCTGCGAAAGGAGAATGAGCACATCTTCCTGACAACCTACTTAGTGCTCTTCTTATTCAAATTTTCCTTGCCAGGAGGGGCATATGTCATTCCTTCGGGCACATTCTATGTAGCCTGTGACATGGCACGAGGGAAGGAGTACGCGCTAGCACAGCCTGTTCTATGCAGTATTTATCATGCCCTTTGAGCCATTTCCAGCGGAGATCGTATAAAGGGGAGGAAGGAGGGAATGATCTAGAGGATGGTGAGGCCTTCCCCGGAGATTTCAAGGCTGCTTTCCTAGTCCACTACGTGTATGGCTGGCTTAGGGCTTAATTTCCAAATACATATCTCAGAACCCGAGAGCTAGAGGACAGCATGTGCCCATTTTTACTTAAGATTGTCGGGCACAGGGCAGTTTTCCATACCCCGGGCATGCACATAGCTTGTTCTTCAATGACCACCTCCACATGACTAGGGTGGCGTTCCCAGTTGGAGGTCAGAGGTATGTGGCGAGCTGGGCCACCATCTAGATGGTGACTTCACGAGCCCAAAAGAATTGATTTTTATGTTGAGTATGAGAGGCGAAATTCTTGCCAATCGCACTGTCCATGGCGCGAAGCTTGAGGGCTTCTTTCCTCATTGGTTCGCCCGGCAGCATTAGCTGGATCAGGGGTGCCCGTTCTCCATACTCTTTGAGAAGCGGCATAGCAGGGCAGCCCCCTAGAAAAAGGACGAGTTGGGGACCCTAGGCCACATGCTTAGAGGCCACCAAGGTCAATAAGTATGTGTTGCCCCATTTTCACAAGAAGGTATTGGCCACCATGGCCCACGAGCATTGGTGGATGATCACAAACAACGGATATTGGGACACGAAACACCCTTGGAAAAGGGAGGGCATCCGCTAGATCCAAGTTACAGGCAGCGAAAGATGGCAATGACCCCTCCCTTCGGCGAGATTTTTACCTTAAGCTTACCGCATGACTGACATGTGGTCGGGCGGCCTCGTCAGAGTATCGTGGATGAGTCCCTGCTGAGGTTTCTCAAAATAAAGAAGGAGAGAGAGACTATTTTTAACAACCTCTATGCTATCTTCAATGGAAGGAAGGCCGAAAAGTCCTTTGGCATGAGGGACGTTCTGTCAGAATTTGAATAAGATGATAAGGAGGGGCATTCATATCAAGTTAGCCACCAGTTATTCCATTTCTAACACCTCAAAGGGAGTTGCATCAGAGCAGACGAAAGGGAAGAAGAAAAGTGGGCTGCTGCACCCGGGCCAATGAAAGGGAAGAAGAAAAAGCAGGTTGTTACGCCTAAGCTGGCGAAGAAGAAAAATTCGGCTGCCGCCCTTGAGCCGGTGAAAGGAAAGGAGAAAAAGTGGACTGCCCCAGTGTCTCCTCATGCCCCAGCTCAGAAGGCAACCAAGGCCTCGGGGCATAAAGGGCTTAAGGTCTCCATGGTTCGCGAGCCAAGAGACGGTTCCTCTCGCTCCGCTACTTCGGAAGGCTATGCATCTCCTACCATTTCCCCGTCACCTTCTTCTCTTGTGGCTTTGCCTTCTCCTTCACTTGAGCTTTCTCCTAGCCCTTCATAAGTTCAAGCCAGTGCCTCAGAGCATACTGCTCCGATTGTGGCTGAAGTGGAGGGCTCAGTCCCGATGGAGGTGATCAGAGCTGATGAGGCTGGTCCTGATGAGGCTAACCCTGACGAGATGGCGAAGGAAGCGAGGGCCTCAGAAATTTTGACAGTCATCGTGCCTGTCGAGGAAAGAGAAACCCTACTAGAAATCATGATAATAAAAGAGGATGAACCCCCAAGAGCTGAAGAGGGGCCATTCCATCAGCAGGCGACGGTTCCCTCGAGTGATAGATTTGCATGCGGGTGGAGAAGTAGGATCCCCTGAGGGATCAAGCTTTTAGGGCCCTCGTGACTGTAGAGGAGGTAGGTGTCATGAGAGAGCCTGCCGCTGAAATGATCGTCACAAAAGACAAGGCCAAAGAAGGAAAGAGAATGAGTGTCGAACCTCCTGAGGTGGAGACTGTTCGAGAAGAGGGGACATAGGGAGAGGTTGCTGCCCCGAGCGAGGAGACTACTGAGGTGCAACTCAAGACTGACATAGTGGCTCCAAGCGAGAAGGTCAGCCTTGCCCCGGCTGTGGCTGCGGTGCTTGCAGGGGACAAGGCGGCAGTAGCTAAGCATAAAAGGATTGTGCCTGACATGGTGATGACCGGAGGCCAAAGCGAGAAAGCCGACGCCAAGGTACCAGAGCAGCTTGAGGTCGCTCCTGAATCCGAGGAACCTAAGATCTTAGCTGTAGTTGGGGTCCTCCTGTTATGGTTGCTCCTGCTGTATTTCCCAAACCTTCTTTCTGGGGGCTGTCAGGCATTATTTTCATGATGCTTCAGATGGGCCTCCAGAAACTGAAGGAGCAGTCCTTTGAAGAGCTTGGAGCAACGATCAAACATTTGAGGGTGATTGCGTTAGGGAATTTGCTTGAAGTCCTTCCTTATTTTGACAGTGTTGCCAATGAGCTAGAGGGATGGAGGGTGAAGGCCCTGCGAGAAGAAGCAACTGCACAATGACTGGAAAGATTGCGGTTGGCCCATTTAGATTCTTCTCTTCTAGGCTATCATGAATTGGTAAACACTCAATCACAACAGCTGGATGCCATGGAATCCTAGAGATCAGGCCTTGTTTTGGAGGTCATTGCCCGTCAGCGCAAGGTGACGGCTCTAAGGGCAAAGACATTAGAGCTGATGCAGAAGCTTGACAAGCTGGAGAAGGAGACTGCGGACTAGGAAGCGAAGGATAACATGATTTTTGATAACAATTTGGCCCTCCAACATTCTTTGGGAGAAGTGACTGTTTGAATGTATTTTTCAACACCTTGGTCCCTGATAGGAAGCAGGTCAATAAAGCCTACAAAACAGTGGAAATTCCAGACAATCTCATAATGGCCCCAAAAAAAATTGGTCAAGATCATCATCAACACACCAAAAGATTACCTTCAAAGTTTCATCGCGATCTGACATGTCTAAAACAGTGAACACATAGAAACAATTTCAGTGAAATCGGTCCCTTGCACCCTAAAATGGAACCTATAACTAGTGCCATCCTTTTGGTGCGTCAAACAGGTATGGAACCACCGTTATTAGATCTAGCATGGTTAAAAACCTCTATGGGTCAAGTTTCGGCTTAATCGGGCATTCTAAGATAGTTATGGGTAAAATACCAAAAAGAGAAAGGCCGCACATTATTCCCATATGGCCACCCTACACTAAAACACCATTGAAGGTGGTTGTTTTTACATTCATGGGCAGTAACTTTAGAGGCCTATAACTCACTCGTTCCAAGTTGGATCCCTCCTAAAGTTGGTGAGCGTGTTCGTCTCCTCAAGATAAGCATTTCGATATGTGGCACGTCCCGTGACGACGCCCGAGCAGAGAGAAAAACTAAATGAAAATTGGTTATCCGTGAAGGAAGTTGCAGAAAATTTAGCAGCAGCACACCTCATTTGAGCAGCCAGATCATGACACTCGTATACCCGATCGGCACAAAAATAATTGCATTATGTTCGTGAGGTCCGAGGCTATCCTTAGTCTGAACCATACGTACGATGAATGTTTGGATTTCACACACGAAGGCATCAAAGCTGCTATAAATTCTGGTCGTCGAATTTTAAGATTCCTGTCAAAAACTCAAGACGACAAAATCTTCGTCCGGACTTGAAATCGAGCTGCGTTTGTTGCAACGTGATCGTGACGGCATGTTTAGTATGATTCATTGAAGAAGTCACGAAGAAACATCAAGGAACAAGCACACAATTGATTTGATGTTTTCAAGATTCATCCAAAATTCAAGTCTCATAATCGTGGCTCAAAAACATGATTCATGGCTTGAACTTGGAATCAAAATGATCGCCATGCTACGCCTTATAAGAAAATAATAATCTTTCAATCAAACAAGCATCAAAATGACCCCAATGCACCACGGAAGATCACGTAAGTTCTTGGGTAGCAGTAGGGACTGTTTTGAAATTCCACACATTGTTAAGCAGGGGCAAAACTTTTGCACCCATTTTTAGAACTTCTTTAAATTTAGTTAAATTGTCGTTATCTTCAATTCGAAGTAGTTTTTGGGCATACACCCATGTTTTAGCCCAATTCTATATAAACAGGCACTACCTCATTGTACAAAGGATGGATTCATTCTTTTTGAATCAATCAATAAAATTTTGATTTTTACCTAAGCTTGTGGGTACATCATGGAGAGAGAGAGGAGAGAGAAGAAAAGGGCCGATACCTTTCGGGTAGGTAACTTTTTCTCTCCTCCCCTCTTTCTCTCTTCCCCACTCTCTCTCCTCCACTCTTTCTCATCTTTATCTCTATCTCTCTTCTTCTCGTCTTTACCTCTTTATCTCTCTTCTTCTCATCTTTATCTCTTTATCTCTCTTCTCGTCTCTATCTCTTTCTCTCTCCTCCTCTCTTTCTCGTCTTTATCTCTTTCTCGTTCTTTTCTCGTCTCTGTCTTTCTCTCTTCTTCTCATCTGTATCTTCCCCCATCCTTCGTCTAATGTCATCAACGAAGCCTATCACTGGCTAGATTTCTCTCTCTCCTTCTCTTCTGATTCAGCCAGGTAAGCCTAGCACTGGCTGGATTTCTCTCTCTCCTTCTCTTCTGTCACAGTCAGTAAAGCCTAGTGCCGGTTGGATTTCTTTGTCACTTTCTCTTCTATCACAGTCGACGAAGCTTAGCGCCAGCTGGATTTCTCTCTCTCCTTCTCCTCTGTTACCGTTGGCAAAGCCTAACACTGGCTCAATTTCTTCTCTTCAGTCACAATCGGTGAAGCCTAGCGTCGACTATGTTTTCTCTCTCTTCTTTTATCACAGTCGATGAAGCCTAGCACTGACTGTGTTTTCTCTCCCTTCTTCTGACATAGTCGATGAAGCCTAATACCGACTGCATTTTCTCTCTCTTCTTTTGACACAATGGATGAAGCCTAACACCGACTACATTTTCTCTCTCTTCTTTTGATAGGATCGGTGAAGCTTATCACCGACTGTATTTTCTTTCTCTTCTTCTTGCACATTCGGTGAAGCCTAGCACTGATTGTATCTTCTCTCTCTTGTCCCTTGTATAACACAGTCGGTGAAGCCTAGCACTGACTGCGTTTTCTTTCTCTTCCTTCTAACACAGCCGGCAATGCCTAATGTCGACTACATCTTCCTTCCCTCTGTCTCTTTTATTCTCTCACCTTTCACACTCCTCCTCTCTCTCCTTCCTTTTGTTCCCTTCTTCTCTTATTTCATTTCATATTCTTTCCTCATAGCAATCATTTTTTTATTCTTGCATTCGATTAAGAGGGATTGAGGTTAGCCTCGCATAGTAGTCCTATCGTTTAGCCGTAATGTTGTTGTGTCAGGATTACTTGGCCCGCTTTTTGCCACGACAGACTAATCATCATACTTAGCTAGTCGATACTGGTAATGACGTCTAATAGTATTCCTGTGAGCCGGTCTTAGTTACCAAGCAAGTTTTGCTACCATGTCAGGCCAATTATTCACCAGCTTAGTCATCACTCTAATCCTCCCTCTTAGTCAAATTCTTCTCTCCCCCGTCTTACTTCTCTTATTTTTCTTTTTGAATGCACATGCTTGAGTACGTTCAACAAAGAGGAACAGGGTGGTGAGGTTTGACCCACCTATCTTATACCTTTGCCATATGTGTGTGATTGTAGAAAACAGAAGAACACAAGCCAAGGGAGGCTATTCCGAACTAATTTTATTTTTGGGGGGCTTTCTACATGATCTAAGAGGGCACCCATGCAAGCCAGCCCGAATAAGTCCCGAACCCACCTTAAATTCCTCTCTCGCCAATTAGTAATACCTGCCTCTATTCTCGAACGAGGTTCCTGAGAGAGATCTCAAAACTATCCTGGGTCTTCCCTCAAAACCTGAGATGTGTGCCGCATGATCCTCAAAGGATCCGGAGGGTGAGATCAAGGTGCCTAACCTGGTCGGCAACTCCACTAGGGACCTACTATGCCTTAGTCGGATCCTTCTTGTTTGGCTAGTTTCTTCTTTTATCTGCTTTCATTATCTTTTCACATTTTATTTATGGCATACAGGTCCTGTAACCCATTTATCCGGATCAGGGATTTTCTTATCCCAGCATTCGAGAGTGTCCCTAAGGAACAAGTTCCTTCGACTTTGTTCTTAACCATCCTCTTGAGCAAAGACCCTTGTCTAGCTCTCAAGTCTTAACTTGGATCGGTGTGAGGCAGGACTTAAAAGGTCCCTCACTCCCCATCTCCTCGCTCTGGTGGAAACTCCACCAAGGCTCCCTGCATCGGCAACACTTATGTTGCCCCAAACAGCTTGCACCCAGCCACCAGCAAGTCACTAGCCGGTCATGTTCTTGAGGTACACCGGAAGGCTGCGCAGTCCCTTTCCGCAGAAGGAAAACACGTTGTGGTTCACCATAAGGCTACCCCCCATATTTCTGCCCCATTGGTCTCTATCCTTAGGGGCTTAACACATCGAGGCGGAATCCCCATGGTCTCCACCCCTCACACACACCACAAGGCTCGTGGGTCACCCACTTGAGCCACATTTCAGAGCAAACCTTGCACTACCCCTAGTCAGCATCCAGGATCAGACCTTTTAAGGTCAGGTCCTACGCACGCTGATCACATGCATCTCACCGCTCGGGGCAACGCCATTGCAACGTTAACCCGATTACAAAAGAGATGACCTCCTCGTCCTCTTACTCTGCACATAAAAGCTCACCTTGTAAGGGGTAGGCCTACACCCACTCTCTTACAGACACCTACTCAAAATTCTTGGCCTCCTAGGGCCAGATCACATACACGAGCTCGAGCAGACCCCCAGGTCTCCCGTATTCTTCTTTAAGGGGTGCACACGGGTCGCCATCACAGACGTCCCCTCACCCTTGACTCAAGCCTCCTAATGAGTCATCCTGCTCCTGCCTGCTCCTCGTTCATCGAGCAAACACCTTCATCCTTGACACTCGAAGGTTTTCCTCAAGAGTACCATCCTGAACGAGCCCCGTCACTTTGGCCGTGTCTCTATAGCCCACAAGAGAGCTCGGGGCAAAGACCTGTTGGAAGATCGAGTCCTTCATCCTCCCCGACCCAAGATGACTGTAGTTCTTGGCCCTCATCCATTACCGCACCTGATGGAGACAACTCTCTCTTGTCTAAGAAGCTGACCAGCCGTGACTTAGATCACAATTTTGGCATGAGGTCCATCAAAACCTCAATGTTAAATGCGATAGAAGTCTTCAAATTCTGTTTATAGAGGTGACCAAGGCAGTCCAAACAACCAATTCTGACGACCCTCTTCACCTGAATCCCTTTTACCCCCTTTAGACGATGAAGCCTGAAGAAGAGCTCCATTAGCCCGGTGCTGTGGTTACTGTCGTAGAAGAAGACCAAGCCACTCAGCAGCCTCGGTCTCAGGACCGTTGAGAACCGGTCCAAATGCGATCAACAAATAAGAGTCGAGTTCAGTTAAGGCATGCGAGCCATTTGTTGACTGACCTACCACGTACGACCCATAAAGTTTGCAAGCCCTCAGTTGCCACAAACGTTGACCTACATAGAGAAATGGTTAGCGTAATGGTTGTAAGCGAGCCCGGTGATGCACAGGAAGAGTGCGTGAACAAGTTTGAGGATATGGTACGGGCGATGATGGAAAGATCAATCGTATCAACTTCACACGCCAGTTGGCTAACCATGAGGTGAATTCCCATCACTCTGATGGTGCACCTCCACGGCAGCCCCCTCTTTCTACCTCACAAGACAATTTTCTCCTTCATCCTGTCTCTTAGACAGACATTTATGCTATGGTCACCCATAGCCTAAACAACAGACAAATCCCTGGGATACAGGGTGTGACGCCTTATCGAAGGGCATACCCCTCGTATATTGATCAGGTCCCGTTTCCCTCAGATTATAAGAAAGGGAAGTTTGCTTTATTCAACAGAACTACGTCCCCAAACTAGCATATTGCCCACTTCCAAGCAGCATGTAGAGAAACAGCGGCTGACGGGAGACCTCTTCTCTGACAGTTTGTTGAGACCCTCGATGGTCCAGCATTTCAATGGTATGCCCGACTTCCTCCAAACTCATTGTATACATGGAAGGAGATGGAGAAACTGCTATCAACACTTCTATGAGGTAGAGAGAGAGGTTCAAACCATTAAACTTCTCACCCTGACTCAAGACCCCAATGAGCTCGTGGATCAGTTCATATCAAGATGGAGAAATTTGTCTTCTCGCCATCCTAATCCTATGCCTGAAAAGGAAGAAGTCCAAACTTGTGTGCAAGAAGATGCGACCTAAGATTGCTCTACATTTCACGGCCTCTAATCCAATCTCCATGTTCAAGTTGATCTCTAAATTAGTTCACATAGAAAGTTTTTCACGCCACCATGGTGGGACACGACAACTATCTACAAGCTCAAGAAACAACTGGGGCAATGATAGCTCTAAGAATAACACACAGAGCAGCCAACAGAAAGGGTAATCAGTGCAGCTGTGATGGTCACTGATTCAAAGAAGGCTCCCTCCCAATCTTTAGACATCTCTAAAGGGGTAAGCATGGTAAAGGTAACACCCCAGGTTGGCAAGAAACAACAGTCGTACAATCGAGTACCTCCATTAACCAACCTTAATCGGGGTGATTATTTCACCACGCATAGGAACAAGGTTTATCCCTTCGGAAAGGAATGGGTCCCTGTGTTGTTTCGGTTATTATTGGAATAGAATATGATCCAACTTCTAAAACTCAAGTTTGTCGAGCAGCTTGGCCTTAACACTCAAGCTTGTTATTGTGCCTACCATCGAAGGATCAATCATCCTATAGATGACTGCTACACGCTGAAGGATATTATCGAGGCCCTGATTCAAAAGGGTCAAAAAAGCTTGAAGACTTAAAGAAGGCCTTTGGGGAAGCCGAGGCCTCCCATGCCATAATCATCCAAGAGGAAGACAAAATGCTTGGCATCCTTTATGCCTTCTTCATTATAATGCTTCAAGAAGGCATAATCACCCCGAAGCAGGCAAGGCAACCCTTTCACCTTAATAAGGGGACTGAGGATCGTTGGTGCCCATACCATCAGATAAGAGGTCATTACATGTCAGAGTGCACACATTTTCTTGATATATTTGCAAAAAAAATGCTGTAGTGTTAGGAGTTTTACAATCTCCCCATAAGTGATCCCCAAGTCATTCCTCTATCGGGGCAAGAAGATCTCATGAAGCAGAACCTTCCTATCAATGACTCGTACTCCACTGAATCCTTGACTTCCCTGCCATGGATAGTCTACCATGGCCGAAGCAGACTCAAGTCCTTAAGGCGAGAAGCGATTTGCCAAGTTAGAGCTGTTAGCAAGCCCAGTGAGACGAATCCAACATCACCTCAGAAAACCAGAAAGGGACGGGCACCAAGGGCTACTCACCAAGGAAACAAGACCGTCTTCCATTGCCAACTTTACAAGACTTCATCCCTGACAATCCTTCTTCCTTCTTCATCTTGTCAAGAAGACGTTCCCGTGCCATCTCCCACGTAGCACACGTCCAATGAGGGCGACGACGTTAAAAGCACTCCCCAACAGTCTAAGTAAGGGAAAGACCTTAAAGAACCCCTGCATCTGTCTGACCCTGGAGATGACTAAAAAAGATGCCCAGATCGATCTGATGAGCGGAACAACCTTAAAGCTCCCCCACCTTCTAACCATTCTCCTTCTTCTTCTCCTTCTTCTCACTCTCCCTCTTCTACGTCCCCTAAATGTACAACCTTGATATGCTAGAACTTTCAGGCTCTCGATTGAGAATTCGAAGGAATCAATATAGGAAGTACGCAGCGAAAATGACTGAGAAAGACCCTGGCACAGGCAGTAGGATTTCTAACAGTTGCTGATGCCTTGATAGCTAAAGCCAAGGCAGAGCCACCTTCTTCCAAGAAGCACAAGAAGTCGAAGTCAAAGAAACCTCAGTGGCCCCTTGGGCCTGATTGAGCAAAGACTGGGAGAATAGAAGGGTAAAGATTTTATTCTCAGGAAGCTTGCCATATGATACAAGTTTGTGAAGAACCAGCCAGCATAGAGAAACCACTATAAGCATCCGTACAAATACAGTGTGATTCGTACGAAGACATTCTTAGCATCACCACCACTCAACCTCAATTTGCTTCTAACTGTCCTGACAAGCTTCCTCAACCTGATGTGTTTTCTACATTTGGAGTTAACCTTTCTGTCACTTGGTTCGCGAAAAATGCAAGAAAGCATGACCAACCCTAGAGCTCTATTGAAGTCAGAGATGTCAGGGTCTTGGGTCTCCGCGCATGAAGTTGGTGAAAAGGCCTCTGAAAACAACGATGAAGAGTTGCAAGAGGCTCCAGAAGAATGTGAAGAAGGTGGTCAGGCCACAGCTGACAAACGCGAAGAAATAAATCTTCGAGACGAAGCAAACCCCAGACCCACTTTCATTTAAGCCAATATGTCTCTACAAGAGAAAGAAGATTTCACTACCTTCTTGAGAGCAAACCGAGATGTCTTTGCTTGGCATTACCATGAGATGTCTGGTTTAGACCCTCAAGTCGTTGTTCACCATCTCGGCATTGATCCAACTGTCAGGCCTGACCATAAAATGTGGATAGACGTGGAGATAACAAAACTCAGACATGTAGGTTTCATCTGTGAAGTCAAGTACTCGAAATGGATAGCAAATGTCGTTCTGGTCATGAAGAAAATGGTCAAATTAGGGTGTTATTGACTTTCGCGATTTGAATACCGCCTGTCCTAAGGATGACTTTCAATTTCCATTCACTGAGATGCTCATCAACTCTACAACTCACTGTCAAATCTTTTCCTTTATGGATGGATATTCCGGGTATAATCCAATAAGGATGGCGCCCGAAGATGAGGAAGCTACTACATTCTTAACTCCAAAAGGGGTCTTTTGTTACACGATGACTCCTTTTGGATTAAAGAATGCTGGCGCCACATACCAGAAAGCAATGACGACCATTTTCAAAGACACGACGCACCAAGAGGAGGAGTGTTATGTAGATGACTTGGTGGTAAAATCTGAAAAAAAGGATGCTCACATGAGAGACCTTGATAAGGTGTTCGAGCAACTATGCCTTCATCAGCTTAAAATGAACCCGCTAAATTGCGCTTTTAGCATGCACTTCAAACAATTCTTGGGGTTATTTGTTAGACATCGAGGGCTTGAAGTTGAGCCAGTCAAGATCAAGGCAATCCAATAAATGCCATCACCGACTGCACTTCGAGAACTACGCTCCCACCAAGCCCAACTGGCATACATTCGTAGGTTCATCTGGAACCTTTCCGGTCACTGTAAACCCTTTACACACTTGCTAAAGAAATATACTCCATTCATATAGGATGAAGCATGTCAGTTGGCCCCTGATGACATCAAACATTATTTACTCAACCCTCCAGTGCTCTCTACTCTAGTATTGGGAAAACTCCTCATTCTATATTGGACTGCTTTAGACGAGTCACTCGGAGCACTGTTCGCACAAAACAATGAAGAGGGAAAAGAGATTGCATTATATTTCCTCAACTGCAGGATGCAAGGGGCCAAGAAGAATTATCCCCCTATTGAAAAGATGTGCTTGGCCCTGATCTTTGCAGTACAAAAACTCTGTCGTTACTTGCTTAGTCATGAAGTTAAACTTATATCGAAAGCTGATCCTGTAAATTTTCTCATGACACGCCCATGCTTATCGGGACACCTTGCTAAGTGGGCATTATTGCTGATGGAGTTCGACATCACGTATGTCCCATAGAAGGCCATCAGGGGCTAGGCCTTGGCTGACTTTCTTGCAGCACACCCCATACCTGCAGAATCACCTCTATCAAGAGACCTCCTTGATGAAGAAGTGTTTTGTACTGACCTTGCTCATGTGTGGCTATTATACTTCGACGGAGTTTTTCAATCAGATCAAGGAGGCACCGGAGTAGTATTCCTGACTCCGAGAGGAGGAATATTGCCACTTTCTTTCTCTCTCACTCAAGCAAATTCTCATAATGATGCAAAATATCAGGCCCTTATAATCGGGTTGGAGATAGCCTTCGACCTTGACTTGGAGCAGCTCCAGATATATGGCGACTCTGAGTTGGTTATCTGATAGCTCAAAGGGATCAATGATGTGAGAAAAGACAATCTCAAGCCGTGTCACGATACTGTAAAATTGTATATGGCCCAGTTTGAGGATGTATCCCTTAGTCATATCCCCAGGAGGCTAAACGCACAAGCTGATTCACTTGCGAAACTTGGCGCTACAATTTAGTTGTCCTCATCAGGACCCATGCTTGTTTGGGTGGCATAATGGAGACACATCGAACTAAGAACCGAGGTTGATGCGGATGACAAGAGAAATATGTTCCCCGCGTGCCCTCCTTATCCATTTGGAGCACTTCTATCAACCCAAGAAGTAATCAAGATTGAACAAGGAATAGCACAGAGTCAAGGAGGTAAGGGTCGAAATCAAGAACCAGATTTCTTTGACCCAATATGCGTAGAAATTGAGCAGGTAGAAGATTAGAGGGAGCCCATCACTAGTTTACTAAAACATGGCAGGCTCCCAGAAGGTTTTGCCGAACGTAATAGTATACATCAAATGCCTACCAAGTATGCCCTCCTTGAAGGAGATGCTCTCTTCAAGCGATCGTTTGATGAGATTCTTCTTAGATGCGTCGATGTCCAAGAAGCCAATAAGGTGTTAGAAGAAGTCCACTCAGGCATTTGTGGGCTACAATAGTCCGGTCATAAGCTCACTAAATGAGTGCGCAGGCTGGGATAGTATTGGCCTTCCATGATCTCCAATTCCTTAAGCTACACTAAAAAGTGCCAAGTATGCCAAATACACTCCAGCCTGGTTCACTACTCTTCAGAGCTTTTACACCCTACGGTTGCATCACGGCCCTTCTCACAATGGGGTATGGATATCGTAGGCCCTATTGACCCTCCTTCGGCAATGGGCCATGTTTTTATCCGAACTACAACAAATTATTTCTCTAAGTGGGCTGAAGCGGTCCCCCTTAAGTGGGTTCCTGGGACAACGGTGGCCTACTTCGTTCAACATCATATCATATATCAGTTCGGGGTCCTTAACCAAATTATATCTTACAATGATCCTCAATTTAGGAGTCATCATATTGATCACTTGGTTAACCGGTTCGGTTTCGATTGGAGGTACTCAACTATGTTCCACCCTCGGGCGAATGGTTTAGCTGAGGCTTTCAATAAGACCATGTGCAACGTTTTAAGAAACTCAGTATACAAAATAAGGAAGAATTGGCATGAGAAGCTTTCCGAAGCACTGTAAGCCTATCGTACCACTACGTGAAATTCTATTGATTACACTCCTTATTCTCTGGTCTATGGAGGAGAAGCAGTTTTACCTCTCGAAATACAAATCCCTTCACTACGAGTCGTTATTCACCTAGAAATAACCGAAGATGAGAGATGCAAGTTCCGATACCAAGAATTTGATGCATCGATGAAAAGAGGCTAGAGGCTCAGCAGATCCTTGAACTCAACCAAGGGAGAATGAAGAGGGCTTTTGACAAGTCTGTTAAGGTCCGCTCATTCACCCATGGTGATTTAGTCCTAGTCGTCAAGAGGCCTATTGTTATGCACAGCCGAAGTAAAGGGAAGTTTGAGCCTAAGTGGGAAGGTCCCTTTATAGTCAAGAAGGTCTCACGCCAATGGAGCCTACATACTGGCACATCCTGAGGGGGAGGAAGCAATGCCCCCTATCAATGAACGATACCTAAAGAAAAACTATCAGTAATGCATATCCAAGAAAAAGAGACTTAACGCAAAAATAAGCAAGATAGTCCAAACAAGTTCTCATTGTTTTTATTACAGTAAAAACGAGTTACAAGTTACAAGTTACAAGTTACAAAGCTAAAAGAAGCGCATTATTGGGGAGGTTGCAAGTCTCTTACATCTGAGGATAAGAGGACAGTTTCAAACTAAGAGATGTAGTTTCACTCTTGCATCTGAGGATTAGAGGATGGTTACAAGCCAAAACAAATGCCTGCCCCATGAGGAAGAAGCAAACCCACCAAAGAAAGGCCTTCCTCATGAAGAAGAAGCGAAACTACTTGTAGGGTTAGCTTCAAATCATCTGATGAATCAGAGGATGGTCACAAGCCAGAAGACGAAGCGAAGTCATTCCAAGAAGTTAGCCTCAGTCCATCCGACGTGTATATCAAATATACAACCAAATATCTCATCTGATGTGTACATCAAACATACGACATAGGATTCATTTGACGTGTGTATCAAACATACTAGCCTATGACGAAAAGCATACCCTATACAAAGTGGATGCACTTCCACAGAACAATATGGACCTCACTGTTGTGCTGGAGGACTTCTCTCCCAATAAGTGTCACAAGCCATGCCTTACCATCATTCGCCACCTTTTACCAGCCCATGAGAATAGTCGTACGTAGCTCATCGCTGAGGGCCGTAAATCCAACACGTAACTGACTAACACAAGCGAGCATCACTCTCCGCATCATGATAATCCACACGTGCTGATGAGCATCAACTGAAGCCAGCGCCAACTAAGGCCTCTAAAGGCCAGTGCCAGTTATGCTCCTAACCCTTAGCGCCAGTTGCCTTTCTTGAGGTTCTACACCGGTTGTGTCAGCACTTCAAATCATCAGCGTTGATTGTCCCAACACCGGCTACACTTACTGTTAGCGTTGGCCTTGTCCCGATACTCCACTTTTTCAGAGCCTAAGTCATCATGTCTCCTGCAACCGCATGATTTCCAAGGGCAACGGTTCACCTCTTGCAACCGTACACCTTCCACGATGGTCCACCTCCCGTGACCATTCGTCTCCGACCGGAACTTCTTCTACATGGCCGAAAAAACCCATTGAAAAACTTTACCACTTACGGTTTTGGCCGCGAAGTCACCAAAACCACTGTAGCTTTCCCCACAACACAGGGAAACCCTTTAAATCTCCGGGAAAACCCCTAAAACATGCAGAAATGCACACCATTCCACTTCTCGCCTCTTCTACCCCAAAAACAACGGCAGCCGAAACCTCTTTTGTTTCCTGGAAAAGTCCCCGGAGAACTCTCCTTTCCTGCTCCTTTCCCTGTAATCTTCACCAAATCACCGACAAAGTCCCTTCTCGCCGAAGGCCTCCCTGCAAGACCCTCACTAGAATCCCACTATTTGCTAAAAACCTTCCCTGCAAAACTTTTGCTGGAGTCCCACTGCTTGTCAGAACTTCAATTGGGCACCCTCTCCTCGTTGATAAAGAAAAATTTTGTTTAAGTTTTTTTTACCCGTGGTGAAAAGTGAAGAAAATGGGATTTTACCTTTTTATATAGACCACACTACCCTCAAATGCCCCTTACACATTGGGAATTCTAGTCATATCCAAGGGAAGCCAAGCGATGATGAGCGGGGTCGGGCTTGGACTCGAGGCCCGAGGTAACTCTCATCGATCCATGCCCAACGCCGGGTGAATTCCAAACAACCCTAGCATCAGTCGACTTGGCACCGAGTGAGTTTCAAACAACTCTAGCGTTGGGTTTACTCAGCGCTGGTTGTGTTCAAACAATGTCACGGCTCGTTCACTGCGCTAGTTGAGTTTTAACAACCCAGCGTCGATTGTGTTTTTAAAAACTTAGCGCCAGTCGAACACTCGCAAATCACGAAAAAGAAAAAAAACAATTATTGCTACACCTGTCACCGACGATAGTTCAAGCCGTCTACTGTCGCCTATTTTCAGCTGAAGCCTTGTGTGTCCTATCATCCCTAGTGGAGTTGTACCCAGGCCGTTACACCCAAGCTGTGACCTATCATCCCTAATGGAGTCAGGAGCAGGCCACTGTCCCTCATCCTCCGCAGGAGTCACACCCATACTACAACCCATTATTCCCAATGGAGTTAGGGTCATTCTTACCACTCCAATCCCCAATGGATCCGTTTCACACCAAGATATCTTACCCCTAGGGAGTTTGGTTACCTGTCATAAGCCAATTCTTCATAGAGTCTCATCTTTCACCTCAGGGAGCCACGCTTGCCCCTCTAAGCCCTAGTGAAGTCCGCTTCCGTTTGTTGTCCCTCGTTAGGCCACCATCTCCATTTGAGCCCTCTGCTTGTGTATGGCCTTAACCATTTTATTTCTAGGGAGTTGGATTGCCATCCATAGACATATTCCCCATGGTGTTACACCTATATGTCGACCCACACAATGGTCTAGTTGCATGACCTTAAATTGCACAGCTTGGTCTGGTTGAACGACCCTAAAACTGCATGGTCCAAACTATATGACCATAAATTATTGTGATGGTCGAATTGCATGACCTTAAATTGGATAGCCTGGTCTAGTTGCACGACTCTAAAACTGCATGGTCCAAACTATATGACCTTAAATTGTAGCAGAGTTCTAGTTGCACGACCTTAAACTGCACAGTTCTAGTTGTATGACTTTAAATTGCATAACCATGGTCCAAACTAAATGACCTTAAACTATAGTGGAGGTCTAGTTGCACGACCTTAAACTGCACTATCCTAGTTGTATGACTTTAAACTGCATAACCATGAACCAAATCATATGACCTCAGACTGTAGCAGAGGTCTAGTTGCATGACCTTAAACTGCACGGTCCTAGCTGCATGACTTTAAAACTGCATAACTATTGTCTAGCTGTATGACCCTAAAACTATATTACATGTCTTAGCCGCATGATGTTAAAGGACTCAACATCATGGTCAAAACTATACGACCTTAAACTGTAGCGGAGGTCTTGTTGCACGACCTTAAACTGCATGGTTCTAGTTGTATGACTCTAAACTATATAACCACGGTCTAAGATATATGACCTTGAACCATAGTACACATCCTAGCTACAAGACGATAAACTGTTTAGCACAGGTCCAAGAAGCATGACCTTTAAAACTTTCCCCCACATATGCGCACATGCCTTTACGTGCATTTTCACACACGCCTTCCTTAACCTACCTGTTAGTGTGCGCGTGCCACCTTCATTACCTCCCCAGTGTGTCCGTTCACTTCATCACCATACCTCATTCCCCAGTGAGTCTCACCCGCGCTCACAAAACAGTGAACCATCCCGCCACCTATACTCGTTGTAAGCTAGTGGGTCCGCACTTTCCACATTCTGTCCGTACATCATCCATTTTTCATAGGTAGCCTCGTGCCATCTCCCCGAAAGTGAGCTAAAACCACTACCACGCCCACTCCATGACCTCTACAGACTGTCATCCATCTTCATTATGGTCCAGCTGTACGACCTTAAACCATAGTGCACATTCTGACCTCATGATGTTAAGCTGTTTCGTACAAGTCCTGGAGGCATGACCTTAAACATGCCTTCACAAAAAATGACGGACGGGCATATTCACGAAACCATGAGTAAAAGAGTTCTGTGAATAAAAAAACCAGGCACGGTGAAAGCCTGAAACGGCAACATGAGTAAAAATGGATGATAAGGGTGGATATGACCGAAAGGTCATGGGTAAAGTACCCCAAAATAAAGAGAAGTTGGTGAAAACTGTCTCAACGGCGCCGCTTCGCAAGGTCAAGCAAAAATCCGTAAAGGACTGTTGAACCAATAAACAAGTTGATGTAGCATTCTCCTCAACAGGCGGCTTCATCCCTCACTCAAAAAGAAGAAGATCCCTAGTGTTACACTACCAGGATCAAAAAATACGAGCTTCAAGGAAAAGATTCTGACAGCCCAAGTCTAGTTGCAAAAGGACTCGAAAGACAGAAGACTCGCCAAGACGGCTAGACAAGTCTCACGAAGAAGAACATTATTCCCATGAGGTCACAAACACACTCTAGAAACAAACACTACAAAAATAAGAAACTGACAAAGCCAGGGAAAAACTTGCCAAAGACTTCAGCTTGTCCAGCTAGTAGGCCCAAACCTTCTGGATTGGCTAATAAAACTGCCCCCGACTGGACTCGATAGATGTGACCCACAGTAGTACACTAATCGTCAAAAGAAAATCTAGTGTAGCAGCAAACCACACCGACCAAAGGCAAACAAATGAAGCTAGACCAAATGGGAATAATACCTTTTGACATAGCACTCAATTACCAAACAGGCTTGATTCGGACTGACGAGGTCCGTACAAAATCCTCAGCTTTAGAATCACAAATAGTCCATACGAGGGTGAGGACTTTGACAAGATCCCTTAATAAAGTCTCTTCTCCCTCTAATGTCTCCACGGACAAACCCATGAGCAATGCATCCCTCATCTAAGCGTCCTAGTTACACTGTTACGTCAATCTCCTATGCGTTCACGTGGTCCTGTGGCTAGGAAGGAAAAAAAAGTAAAACCATAGGAAAATTTCAGAATGATTGTGATTCTTGCTTCTCTTAAGCACAAAATTCGGTGGGGCACACTGTTTGAACATATTTTTCAACACCTTGATACCTAATAGAAAGCAAGTCAATAAGCCTACAAAATAGTGGAAATTTCTGACAGTTTCAAAATGGACCCAAAATTGGTCAAGATCTTCATTAGCACTTTAAAAGAACACTTGTCACGATCAGATACGTCTAAGGATGTGAACACAAAGAAACAATTTCAGTGAAATCGGTCTCTAGCACCCTGAAATGGACCCTGTAACAAGAGCCATACTTTTGGTACATCAAACAGCTGTGGGACCACCGTCATTAGATCTATCACGGTTAAAAACCCTTACGAGTCAAGTTTCAGCTTAATCAGGCACTCCAAGACAAAGTTATGGTTAAAATACCAAAAAGGGGTAGGCTGCACACTACAACATTAAAGGTGAATGTTTTTACATTCAGTGGTAGTCACTTTCGAGACCTATAACTCACTCGTTCCAAGTCGAATCTCTCCCAAGCTTGGTGAGGGTGTTTGTCTCATCAAGATGAGCATTTTGATATGTGATACGTCCCGTGATGACGCCCGAGCATAGAGAAAAACTAAATGAAAGTCGCTGATCTACGAAGGAATATGCAAAAACTTCAGCAGCAGCACACCTCATTCAAGCAGCCAGATCTTGACGCTGGCATACCAGATTGGCACGAAACCAACTGCATTATGTGTGTGAGGTCCGAGGCTATCTCTGGTCTAAACCTCGTGTACGATGAATGGTTGGATTCCACCCACTAAGGCATCAAAACGTCTGTAAATTTTGACCATCGGATTTCAAGATTCCGGTAAAAAACTCAAGAAAACAAAATCTTCATCCGGACACAAAATCGAGTTGCGTTTGTTGCAACGTGATCATGAAGACATGTTCAATGTGATTCAATGAAGAAGTAACGAAGAAACATCAAGGAACGAGCACACAATTGATATAAAGTTTTCAAGATTCATCCAAACTTCAAGTCTCATGATCAAGGCTCAAAAACATGATTCATGGCTTGAAGTTGGCATCAAAATGATCGCCATGTCGAACCCCACAAAAAAACAATAATCTTTCGATCTAACAGGCATCAGAACGACTCCAGGTCAGCCATAAAAGATCACGCACGTTATCGGGCAGTCGCAGAGACTGTTATGGAATTCCACACATTGTTAAGCAGGGGCAAAATAGTCCTTCTGAACTCATTTTTACAATTTTTATAAATCCAATTACATTGTAATTATCTTCAATTCTAGGTAGTTTTTGAGCGTACACCCATTTCTTAGCCAATTCTATATAAATAGGCATTATCTCATTATAAAAAGGACGAATTCATTCTTCTTGAATCAATCAATAAAATTCTGATTTTTGCCTGAGCTTGTCGATAGGTGGAGATATAGGAGAGAGAAGAAAAGGGTCGATACCCTATGAGCAAGTAACTTTCTCTCTGCTTCCCTCTTTCTCTCCTCCCCTCTTTCTCTCTCCTCCCCTCTTTCTCATCTCTATCGCTATTCTCTTCTTCTCTTCTCTATCTTTTTATCTCTCTTCTTCTCATCTCTATCTCTTTCTCTCTCCTCCCCTCTTACTCATCTCTATCTCTTTCTCTTTCTTTTCTCATCCTTATCTCTTTCTCTCTTCTTCTGAACTTTATCTCCCCCCATTGTTTTTCTAATGCAGTCGGCGAAGCTTACTGCCGGCTGGATTTCTTTCTCTCCTTCTCTTTTGTTGCAGTCGGTGAAGCCTAGCATTGGCTAGATTTCTCTCCTTCCTTCTCTTCTGTCACAGTTGGTGAAGCCTAGCACCGACTGGATTACTCTCTCTCCTTCTCCTCTAATGCTGTCAACGAAGCTAGCACTGGCTAGATTTCTTCACTTCTGTCACAGTCAGCAAAGCCTAGCGTCGATGATGTTTTCTCTCAATTCTTCTATCATAGTTGATGAATCCTAGCATCGATTGGGTTTTCCCTCTCTTTTTCTGACACAATCGGTAAAGCCTAACGTCGACTGCATTTTCTCTCTCTTCTTTTGACACAGTCAGTGAAGCTTAATGTCGACTGCATTTTCTCTCTCTTCTTCTAACACAGTCGATGAAGCCTAGCATGGATTGGATTTTCTCTCTCTTCTTCTAGCATGGTCGGTGAAGCCTAGGGTCGACTGTGCCTTCTCTCTTCCCCTCTGTATAACACAGTCGGTGAAGCATAGCACGGACTGCATTTTCTTTCTCTTCCTTCTAACACAGTCAATAATGCCTAGCACCGACTGCGTCTTCTCTTCTACTCCCTCCTGCCTTATGTTCCCTTCTTCTCTTATTTCATTTCTTATTCTTTCCTCATAAGAATAATTCTGTTATTCGTTCATTCAACTAAGAGGGATTGAGGTTAGCCTCTCATGGTAGTCCTGTCGTCCAGCCATAATGTTCTTGTGTCAGGATTCCTTAGCCCGCTTATTACCATGATAAACTAACCATCATGCCTAGCTAGTCAGTACTGATAATGATCTCTAGTAGTAATCCTGTGAGCCGGTCTTAGTTACGGAGCCCGTTTTGCTACCATGTCAGGCCAATTATTCACCAGCTTAGTCACCGCTCTGATCCTCTCACTCAGTCAAATTCTTCTCTCCCCTGTCTTACTTCTCTTATTTTTATTTTTGAATGCGCATGCTTGTGTACGTTCATCAAAGAGGAAAAGGGTGAGGTCTGACCCACCTATCTTGTAACTTTTGCCATATGTGCGTGATTGTAAAAAACAAAAGAATACAAGCCAGGGAAGGTGATTCCGAACCAGTTTTATTACTGGAGGGCTTTCTTCGTGATCTAAGAGGGCACCCCGAGTAAGTCCCGAACCCACCTTAAATTCCTCTCTCACAGTTGGTAACACTTGTGCCCGTTCTCGAATGAGTTTCTCGAGAGAACAATCTCAAAAACATCCCGGGTCTTCCCTCAAAACCCGAGACACGTACCTCTCGATCCCAAAAGATCCGGAGGGGGAGATCGAGGAACCTAACTAGTGACCACCTTGATGAAGCAAGAGGCAGGACTGGTAACAGAGCTGAAGAATGAGATTGAACAGGCGAAAACATCAGTTGCGACGTACAGGGGAAGATCAATGAAGCAATTCATCGATTTTGATGACGCCTTTTTTCTTTCTTTTTTTCTCTTCATTTCTTTTCATTGTAAAGGAAGGAAGTTTGTACTGCCCTTTTGACTTGTAAATGAAACAATTCTTTTCACTTTTCTTTCTATGTCATCGCTTCCTCACTTTCATAACTTGAGACGACAAAGAAAAGCCCACTCCTTGCTTCATCTTGTGACAGCCTGTTGTGGCTTCAATGACCTAGAATGGGGGAGCAGTTGCTTCCTCACCTCATAGTGTTTGATTGGAGAGGGGCTCGTAATTCATGGTTCTCAAGATTTGATGAGCCTGCTCATTATAAATGCTCTAGCCTGGGGGATTTTTGGCTTCGATTTAAGATGCATTGGTCTTGAGCTCGTCATAAGTCTTAGTCTCAGGGACAAACCCCTTTAAGTGCTTTGAAGCAATGTGCATGACCTCCAATTAGCTCTGGAGGTTACGAACCTCGCTTCTCAACTCTGTCATGGGGTCTTGTTCTTAGGAGCTTGAGGGATGACTCTTGCCTGGCTGTACTTCTTCAATAATCCCCGAGAAGTGTAGGACCTTCTTGACTGCTGATGTTTGTTGAAGGACGATGGAACTTGGAGTACCTTCCTTGGTGGTTGGTATGAATGTTCTTCTTCTAGAAGAGAGATGGGGACGTGCAGGACCTTTTGCCGATCTGATGTATAGGTTACCCTTGGCACTGGAAGGTCTACCTCTGGGTTTCCTCCAGCTCAGGGGTTACTTGGGTGAACAGGGGTCAAAGGGAGGATCTTGCCCTGTCTTTCCTCCTCTTTGAACATTTTCGTGATCATCAGCCCCAAGTCTTCAATATCATCATGGGACGAGGGTCCCGTCTCTCTCACAGACCTCCAACCGTTGTCTTTTGACTTTTCTGACACTGGATGCTCTGTGATATAGTTCTTAGGGTCGGCGTAGTGAGTCTCAGCTACAGCGAACGATATTTTATTAGCTTAGACCGTGTGTTGCCTTCCATCTCGGCTGTACTTAAAGCATTGGTGGACTGTGGAAGGAACCACTCCCTGGTCGTGAAGCCAAGGACGACTCAGCAGGATGTTGTAGAAGGTATAGGTGTCGATTACATGAAATTGGGTGTAATTCTTGAGATCACCAATCTTGAGACAAAGGCTCACTATGCTGGTTGGCTTTTCTTCTAATTGGTTAAACCCTTGCATATTGATGTGAGTTGGAGTGAGGTCGTCAGACGCTAATCCTAATCGGGTGAGGATCCTTCTTAGGATTAAGTTGACTGCTGACCCACCGTCCAACATGATCTGATTGAGAGGGTAGACGTGAAGTTCACCATTCATAAAGAGGGGACGACTGTGGAATTTTCCTCCCAACTGAAGGTCATCTTCAGAAATGGAAATTGCCAGGAACTCACTCAGGATGGCAGGGACAACCTCAATAGGTTACACTTCAGTCTTGTACACCTCTTGGTTAAAGAGCTTGAACCAGAGCCGTACGGTAGTCCCTAGACAGCAGGAGGGCATCATAGATACTTAAAAGGGCTGGAAGCTTTCTCAAGTGCTCAGTTATATCGTATTTCACTTTATCCTCATTAGTCTTTGGTGTTCTTGATCCTGTCACTGGTGTGGGTGGTAGGGTAGGCTTAGGAATAAGTTTTGGTTTGTGGCACTGGTTGACTTTGTTGTTTAGTTCGTGCGGTCTGGGTTGATGAGGAAGTAATAAGAGCTTCTATTAGGGTTGTAGAGGTTTGAGATTGAGGTTTGGGGGAACGCGAAGGACAAGGAAACTTGATGGGCTTGAGCTTTTGAGGTTTGGGTTGTAGCTTCTTTCCCAATCGTAGACCCATTTGCCTCGTGTTAGCTAATACCTCCAAGATCTGCACAATGTGGGAGACTTCTTTGGAGCATGAGCCTAAAGATGACTCGATTTTTGCTTCGTTCACAGGGTGTCGACGGTTCTCGAGAATCCAACTGCCTGGTCCAGCATCTCTTTGAGGCGTTCTTGTTGTGGCTGGATGAGGCTAGTTTCTCCGAACTCTTTGTTTAAAGTGTCGAAGTCTGGGAACTATCAAGCTGTACCTGCGGAGAAGATAGAAGAGGAGGGAGGAGAAGAAGAGTTAGAACGTTCTGTGCAACCTTTTACATCGTCATCGGAATTGGACGTGCCCAAGGGATATTTAAAGTCTTGCCCCGGGTTTGACCGTCGTGGGGTGCTTTTAGTGACGTCACCCATACTGAGGGAATCTCGGGCTGTTGGTGACTCGGGGTTGTCTGCTTGATTGGACGATAGGACGAGGCGAGCTGTGCCTGAGATAAAGTCTTGCAAGGTCGGTAGTGGAGGAATGGGCCTGAGGAATTCTTCCTCGACTGGTAGCTGAGAAGAATAATTCCTTCAACAAGCTTACCTAGGTGCTCGCCGTCTCCATTGGGATACTTGAGGGGGTGTCTAGACAACCCTATCAGGCTAGTGAGTAGCCCTAGCTTGGTTGACTGCCTCATGTTTCAAGGATTTGAGCCTACTCTGCCCATGGTAGACTTTCCAGGGCAGAGAGGTCGAAGCCTCTGAAGGGTCCAGTGTATACTCAAGAGGGGCTGATAGTGTGGCTTTGTTTGGAACGAGAGCGATGGCTTGGACACGTGCCGGGAGAACCACACAAATGATGTGGCCTTACTGGACTTTCTCAACGACTATAGCACCGATCTCAGAGCATGTAGCATTCATTTAGTTCGTGGCCTCATACTTGGTGATATGGGCACCAAAGTTTTTCCGTGCCGTGGGTAAGACACCTTAGCTGCCTGGCGGGCTTGGAAGGGACAAGGCATTGTTGGAGCATTACCTAGAAGAGGGCCTGCAGAGGGTCTAGCTCAATGATTCCTTGGGCTTGCTCATGCGGAAGAGGGACTCGAGGGTGTCCTTATGGGTTGCCATGAACTTCCTGGTACTGCTGCATCTTCTCTGCCAAGAGCTTGTGAAAGCCAATGCATTCGCTGACATCATGGCCTTGTATGTGGTTATACGCGCACCAGAGGTTCTCGGTTTTTGGAGGCATGAACTTGGGCTACCTTACCGACTTGGGAGTGACGAGCCCTTCTTCAAGCATTATGGAGAAAAATGCACAAAGGATAGCGGGTGCCTCGTCTTCCTCTTTGGTCGTGACTATGTGAGAAACCTCAGCTACCTCGAATTCTTTCTTAAACTCTTCGAGCTTTTTCTAACCCTTGTTGGTAAGGGCTTCGATCATTTCGTTGAGCTTATAGCAGTCGTAAGTGGGGTGATATATCCTCCTATGATAAATGCAGTACATCTCATTTGCCTCTTGCCCAACCGACTCCGCAGTATTGGTTTTCGGCAATTGTATCATGTTTTGTTCTAGCAGCAGTTGAAGTAGTGCAAGCATCCACCTTGTGTCGAAGGGGTAAACCTTATTCTGGTGCTTGATCCAGAAGTCATTTCGCCTAGAATTTCTAGGAGGCGGGATGATGTTGTAAGTCTGTTGCTTGCCCACGGGCGGAGGCCCTTGTGCCCTGGAAAGGTCCAGAGTTTGAGGAACCGCGCCTTTGGTGTCAGCCATGGTGACAGCCGTGTTGATTACTTCCTTGCGGCTGCCCCAACAGTTGGTGCTAGAGTTTGAGCTGGCGGGTTGCTAACGAGGTTGTCATGATGCTTGAATAATCCCTCAATACAAATTGCCTTGGAGATGAGCTCTGATATGGAGGGTGGATTGGATGCCTCGACATGTAGAGCGATCTCGTGAAGCATGTTCCTTATGCAGGTCTGGACTGCTTCCTTTTCGATCGTGGGAGTGGCATCGAAGGTTCCCAACTCTCTCCAGCAGGTGATGAACTCGTTAACCAGCTCACCAGGGTCTTGCATCAAGATGAGGAGTTCGATGGTCTCCACGTTCTTTTGGACTTCATAGAAGCGTTGGTAGAACAACTGCTCCATCTCTTACCATGTGTGTACTAAGTTGGGAGGCAGCCGAGGATACCACTGGAAGGCTGGCCCTTCAAGAGTTTCAATGAATTGGTGGAGCAGGAGTCGTCCATCAAGTGCCATCTCCCGACGGGCTGCCTGGAAGTGAGTAGTATGCTGGTGCGGAGATGTAGTACCAATGAATAGGGGGAGCTTCCCCTTTTGATAGTTCAAAGGGAAGGGTCCTTAGTCTATGTACAAAGGGTATGACTTTTGATAGAGAGTCGTGTCCTACATGCCTAGGACCTTGTTCATGAGGCTATGGGCCACCATAGCATCTATGTCGGTTTGGGAGACCCCGCAGGAGGTAGAACTGTCTTGGAAGCTGATGGAGGAGTTTCCCTGGGAACTGGTCCTCACCAGTGGGGAAATCACTCGAAGAAGGGGATCTGGAGCCCTTTAGGCGTTCCATCTTTCCAAGGATGGCTTGCATCATTTCCTCGAACTTGTTCATTCGCTCCTTCAGAGCGTCGTCCGGGTCATTAATCACCATGACACTGACCATCTCTTTTAGAGGGTCAGAGCTTTACAGGACAGTGGATTGCCGAGGTCGGCGAGCGGTGCATGGCAAGTCAGTGTGGATGGGTTAGGTTTGCCCTGACTAAACTGGAGCCTTGTATGCTAAGGACCAGTTCTTAACGGTCTTCAGATCATGATTTCTGAGTAGTGACGACCCAACAATACTCTTGGACTCGGTCAGGCTCTGGAGTTTGGAGAGGGAAAAGGGTTTATGAGGCAGGAGGTCATCAAAAGTGGTGGCCTCGATTGCCTTAGATGCTTCTTTGGTGATGATCTGAAGACCTCTCTCTTACTTAAACCTGAGACGACTGTGGACTTCACGTTAGAACCGAGACTGAGACCTGGATTGCCCCGCCTTCTTCGAACATGCAAGGGCCTTTTCTATGAGTTAGAGCAGGGAGTGAGGTCCAAGGATGGAAGGCAGCCTGGGTTTCTACCATGGAGGCTGGAGGCCTCTGTTTGACATCAGGTCGGTTCCTCGAGTTCCTTTGTGGGGCCCATGTGCACGGCTGAACTGAGGCTGGCTCAAGATGGTACTCTTACAGAAGACCTTTGAGTACCAGGGTTCAAGGTAATTTCCTGGTGTCTGGAGAGTAACAGACGATGGAGCTGGTTCAGGACTCCGTCTAAGTTGAGGTCGGAAAGGGACCTGTGAAGACGGTGTGTGTGCACCTTTAGAGTTAACCATCCGGGTGACTTGGGGGTCAACCCAAGCTCGATCAATGGGTTCAACCTGAGGAGGACGAGACCCACGAGCTTGTGTCTGTGAGGGGTGAGGCAGAATCCTATGTCTCACTGGGTGAAGTTGTGTGTGTTGGGAAGGATGATGGAGTGGTCGACCCTCATGTGCTCGAGGTGGCATCAAGCTAGCACTGCCCCGGGCTGTGGAAAGCAAATGCATGACACATGTAAGGTTCGGCCCAAGAAGGCCTAACCCTAGATGCGAGCTCATGGCAATGTGAGGGATGCCCCAAGGTGCAGCTCGAGTGGATGAACCACGAGCCCTTGGGTGTGTGCTAGGGGTGAAGATCGCAGGACCTCCGCCTCTATGTGCTGACCCTCTGGGTATGGACGTTTGGGGTGGTGAAGTAGCATAAGGGGTTGCCTTTAGGTGAACCTCAGGAGCGACGGCAACTCGCTTGCCTTTTACGGAAGTAATGGGGGACATCCTTCCGGTGTGCCTCAGCACTATGACCAGCAAGAGACTTACTAATAGCAGGGTGTGTGCTATGTGTAGTGGCAAATGTGCCACTGATGCAAGAGGCCTTCATGGCGAAATAGCGGCGAGACGGGGAGTTTTAAGTTCCTTTTCACACTGATCCAGATGAGAACTTGGGTGCCAAACCGTGAGTCCTGGCTCAAGAGGAGAGTACGGAAGGAAGCTTGAACAACCCAAGCGCCAAAGAAATTAATGCAGAAAGTAAAAGAGGATATTAGTCAAACAAGAGCGAACCGACTAAGGGGTAGTAAATCCCCAGTGGAGTCACCAAGCTGGTTAGGTTCCTCGATTTCACCCTCCAGATCTAGAGAATTTGGCGGCACGTATCTCGGGTTTCTGACGAACCCGGGATTTGAGATCGCTCTCTCAGAACCTTGCTCGAGAGCAAGGACAGGTATACCAACTGATGAGAGAGGAATTGAAGGTGGGTTCGGGACATACTAGGGTTGGCTCACATGAGAACCCACTTAGAACACGAAGAAATCCCCCCAGCTGCTGTAACTGGTTCGGAATCTCCTCCCTTGACCTACAATCTTCTCATTTTTTGCGCAGCACTTCTATGGTTAATTTGTAAGACAAGTGGGTCGAAGAGACCCACCGTTTTCTTAGGGCAACGTACGTTCATGCGATAGGGTGATGAATCGTAATGTTTAAATAAAAATAAAAAAGAGAAGAAAACTTAACGAAGAGGGGAGACTAGCATGACATCTAGGATGTTATCGACTCGAAGTGTTAGCAAGATGGGCATGGTTCTCATGACCAACAAGACGGCAATACTACTCGAAACCGAGACTGATACGGCGGTGCTAAGCTAAGTCTACCCTCAGTCAAGTGAGAAAAGAGAGTGAAAAGAAGACACGAGATGATAGAGAGTTGTGGTCCCGACGGCGCTAGGCGTTGCCACTCATGATTGTGGAGTAGTAGCGTCGTGGCGCTTGGGCGGTGCTCGACGCTACTGCTCATGGCTAGAGAGTGAGAAATGAACTACAGACAATGCTAGATATCGTTGTGGCAACATAAGAAGACAACACGCCCTTGCACCGGTGGCGATAGTATCTAATGAAGCGCACGACGATGGTCATTCGTGAAGCGCAAGATAGTAATCCTCACGAGACGCATGGCGATAGGTGTGGGACACAGGAAGGACGATGATGAACATCGAATACGCGAAGGACGCTTCACGGATGGCGATAGGTGTTGCTAAGGCCTCTAGCAAGCGACGAAGGGTATCGTCGTCTACTATAGACGCGCAACAGGGAAAGACCCCTGCGGACGACAACGGGTTTCATCGTCTGGATTCTTCATGGAGACATCAAAGCAATGTCTGTGGACAACGATGGGCAGCATTGTCCACATGCCTCACTGGACGAAAGAGATTGAAGAAAAGAAGGAGAGGGAGACTCGCGCATGACACTGCCATCACCATGCGCAACCTGTGTAACCTTAGGGGAGGCATGCACGGCACGACCACTACCGAGCATGACCTCTGCGAGGAACTCCGATGGAGAAGGAAGGGGGGAAGGGAGGAAAGAAGAGAGAGAGAAGAAGAAAAAGAAAAGAAGAGAGAGAAGATTTACCTCAAACCTAGAGGTACCGGTCAAAAGCTTCTCTCACCTCACTCTCTCTCTAACGTGACCCAATAATGAGAAGAAAGAGAAACTTGTATTAAGTAAAAACTTTATTTTGTGAAAGTTTGAGTCCACTAATGTGTACAACGTAGGTACGTACATATAGAATTTGCCCCAAACATGGGTGGATGATCAAAAGTATAATTGTTGGAAATTAAGATTAAATCGAATTAAAAGATATTAGATAATAAAGTGAAAAATGATAGATTTGCCCCTTCTTAACAATTCTTGGAATTCTAGAACTGTCCCTATATTGTGCTAGAACTTGTGTGATCTTACATGGCTGATCCGGGGTCATTCTGATGCCCGATTGATCGTAAGATGATTGTTTTCTTTTAGAACTCGGCATGGCAATCGATTTGATACCAACTTCGAGCCATGGATCGTGTTTTTAATGCACGATCATGTGACTTAAAATTTGAATGGATCTTGAAACTTCGAATGATAGTGTACTCGTTCCTTGATTTTTTTTGATGATTTCTTTGCTGAATTACATTAAGCATGCCGTTACGATCGCGGGGCAACAAATGTAGCAAGATTTCGTGCCCAAACGAAGATTTTGTAACTTTGGAATTTTTTGTGGAATCTGGAATTTCGGTGACAAAATTTGTGGTCACTTCATCTGCTTTGTGTGCAGAATCTGACCGTTCATCACCTACGGAGTTCAGGTTAGTGACAACCTGAGACCTTATGCACACAATGGAGTTGGTCTCGCAACGATTAGGATAGCGAGCAGCGTGATTTGGTTGCTCGAGCGAGGCACGATGCTGTTGAATTTCTTGCACTTTCTTCATAGATCAACGACTTCTCTCCAGCTTTTGTTCGTGCTCGGGTGTCGTCATAGGGCGTACCATATATCGAATCTCTCGTCTTGACTAGATGAACATGCTCACCAAATTTTAATACAATCCGACTTGGGATGGGTTAGATATGAGCTTCGAAAATCACTGGTCGTGACTGTCCCTTCCATGGCATGGAGTTACAGGGTGGCCACACCGGAATAGCGTGTGGCCCCACCTTTTTCACTCTTTTACCTATAACTTCATCATGGAGTGTTCGTTCGGGCTGAAATTCGACCCATGGGGCTTTCAACAGTATGGAATCCAATGGTGATGGTCTTATAGAGATTTAAGAAACCGAAAATGGATCTCTAGTTATAGGGGCCGTTTCAGGGTGCCAATGGACGATTCTGCTGGAACTGTTTCTCAGTCTGCACTGCCTTAGACATGTCGGACTATGGCGAAACTTTGCAGGAGACTTTTGAGAGACCTTATGAAGATCTTGGCCTATTCCAGGGCTATTCTGAGATTGCCAAAATTTCCACTATTTGTTAGGCTTTATTAAGCGGGGGCCCCATGTTGATGAAAAATGCCTTCCAACAATGGGAGGTATGGATGTGAATGGGTGAAATGAGCTTGAAATCCCAGATTTGTGCTTCTGCGTGCCTTGATTGTTTGAGAAATGTAGAGGCTCTTGCTAGTGGTGGAAATCGGTGAAATGAATCACTTGTAAGGCTAGCTTAATATGAGCCAGGTTTGTATTAAGATTTGTGTTGGTTTGTGAATCATTAAGTGTTCTTTAATGTATGTTAAGCTTGAGAATGAAATTTTCCAGAACTGTGACCATTCTTTCATTGAATGTATCAATAGCCAACGGCATCCAAATGGACCCAAACCAGCTTTGAACGAAATATATGGTTGTCTACTTCCAGTTTTCGTTTTATATCATCTTGAAATTCCCCATGGATTAGAAATTATGCTTCAAAATGTGTGGGTATGTCATTGTTGAGAGGCTGCAGAAAATGTATGGACTGTCACTCATTTTATACCAAACCATTGACCAATTGGACGACGTCAAAATGCTTTTAAATCACAGGCATTTGATTCATTCATGTCTTTACTGTGATTTTTATTTTCTAACCTTGTCTAAATTCTTCATAAAAGAAGAGTTGTACTTCAAATTGTGTCTATATATCATTGTTAGTAGGTTCCTGTAGATTTCACAATTATTATCTCTGTTGTCACAAGTTTTGACTAACCAAACGGAGTCCAAGTGCACCCAAACACTGTCAATTGAAAGATCCGTGTGTGTACTAAAAGTTGCATGTTGAGATCTTTTTGAAATTCCCTGTAGGTTGAAAGTTATGCCTCAAAATGTGAGGACCTATCACTGTTCACAGTTGCAGGAAATTCCAGCAACTATTGCTCACTTTGTGCCGAGCTTTTGGCCCATCAAATATCGTCTAAACATCTTCAAACCATCACCATTTTAAAGATCCATGTTTAAAATTGGAGTTGCATGTTTAGATGATTTTGAAATTCTCCATAGATTGGGAGTTATCCCCCAGAGAAGAGGGGTACATCATTGTCACTCGTGACAAAGATTTTCAGCTTGTGATTGTCTTGAGAAATTAATTGTTTTATGCTAAAACCCTGCCCAAATGTATTCAAATCACTTTTGTATGAATCATAAGTAATTTTACTTCGAAATTAGTTTTAAAACTCCACAGGAACCCTTCACGATTTGATAATGATGCCCTTTTGCCATGAGAATACCCTTGTGGTGAATGTAGTGAAATTGTACACTCTTTTAAACGAATTGTTCACTGGTCAACCTGAGCGACAAATGTTACAAGTGATAATCGTTAAGCATATATGTTATGTGATAGTTTCATATGATACATGATGCATGTTAAGGGTCATGATGTTACGTGACCATGTAATAAGTGAAGCCCGATGAGTACAAATGCCATGTTATAGCTCAACGATAAATGTTGTGTGATAAATATTGTAGTGCTAATGTGACAAGTGTCATAAATGCTCATTGATAAGTGTAAGTGCCACTTGATAGTCTTATTATGATGGATGTTTCATTCAAAGTGTTATAGTAGTACATGACAGCTATATAATTATGAATGAGACTCGTACCTTGCATAATGAGGCTGGAATTAACTATCATGAGTTACTGATTAGGTACGAGAAAAATTAATTATTGACTGTTCTGAGATGATACTGTGATATTGCCTACTATGTAATGGGCTACCCATTGGTAGTGGGTATTATTCCTAGATGATACTGTGATATTAACTACTATGCAATGGGCCACCCATTAGTTGTAGGTACTGTTATGGGATGATATTTTGATATTGACTACTACGCAATGGGTCACCCATTGTAGTAGGTATTGTTCTAAGATGATGCTGTGATATTGACACCTGTTCGTAAAGCGACTGAAGTGATAGATGCTATGAGAACTCTTTGGCATGCTTTGGGTGTATCGCATGACCAAACATTGATGTTGGGGGATGCCTGCTTTGAGAGTATTGCGGGGTTTGCCTGTAACTGATACTAGCCAGGTGCATGCTTTGGGAGTATTGCATGACCTGGCCTTGTGATTGTTGTGAAGTGATTATATTCTCTATGATGAAATGAGGGTGTACTCTATTTTGATAGGAACATATGTGGTGAACCCTGTGCATTTATAGATGTATGAACGATGGTGTGCAATGCATGGTTGTTATGCATATGATGATACTTCTAAAGAAAAAGTTTTTCTGATCTACTATTTCTTATGATATCCATTATCTGCATTGTGAATGTGAATGATAATTGCAGTATTGAACAAATGAGAATTCTGATACTTGAATGATGCTTGTGATAGCTAGGAAAGGATCCTTAGCTTAGGGAGTTTTAGATGTTTCCTTAGAATAGTTTTAGGACAGATTAGTGACTGGGTGCTCCTGTGATAGGATGGAGATGCCGAGGGCTCGTACCAACCATGCAAGCTCTAGCAACGAGGACACTAAGGCTCTTGATGAATTTTATAGACCTCTGGGAGCCATGACCCAAATGATGAAAGAGTCAATGCCGGCCCCTCATAGCACAATGGTAGAAACTTGATAGAGAGGTTCAAGAGGCTAGCACCCCCAACTTTCTTAGGGAAGGGAGGAGTAGAGAAAGCTGAGAGGCAGTTGATGCAGGTCGAAAAGATTTTTGGAGTTATTATAGCACTCAGATGAGCAGAAGTTGAGACTGGGTACCTTCATATTAGAAGGGGATGTCGAACATTGGTGGCATTCAGTCCGATAGGCCTAGGAAGAGAATGAGATAGTACCTACATGGGAAGGATTTCTAGAGGCCTTCAATGAAAAATATTTCCCTGAATCAATAAAGGAGAGGAAGGAGGTTGAATTCATAGAGTTACAACAAGGGAATCTAACTTTTGATCAGTACGTAGCCAAATTTTCTGAGTTATCCAGATACGTGCCGCATATCATCAACACGGAGGCTAGGAAGGTAAGCAAGTTTGAGAGAGGTTTTCATCTCGATATCAGAAGGAGAGTTTTGTCGACCAATCTTAAGGCCTTCTCTCAATTGGTGGACTTGGCTAGGAAGTTGGAAAAAGGCTGTGATGATTACCACTTGAGGAAGGAGAAATGGAGGACGGGACTTCCGCCCTTTGGGGTCCACGTGAAAAAAAAAATCAGAGGAATGATAAGACCCAAAAAACCTCCTAGAGCGACGTCAAGCAAAACCAGTCTGTGCATTGTACCTCATGTAGGAAGCAGGGGCACGTAGCTTCCGAATGTTGGTTGAGGACGTAGGCGTGCTTCAAGTGTGGCATGTCAGGCCATCGGATTAGAGACTATCCAACTCTGAGGGACCAACTCTGAGGGACTAATCCAAACCAAGGACTCTGGGTCGAGCCTTTACTTTTGACGGTAAGGAGCTAAGACCTCGACTTCAGAGACCAGAGGTATGTTTTGATTATGATGAGGAGTCTAGAATTTTGATTGACTGTGTTTATGTTGTGTGCAACTGATGAGGGAATTTATAAAGACTCTTTTAGCATGTTAACTGTGTGAAACCTTGCCTGGGCGGTGGGGGGGGGATGGGGGGTGCATGTTCTACCCCATTTAGTTGATAATTTATAAGTGTCGTGTGATTGAGTGGCAGTCAGGTGATGAGTGAAATGTGATGTATGAAACATGGCTGAAATGCAACAAGTGCTATGCGATTCTTGAGGCATGCTTTGAGAGTAATGCATGACCCTAGCTACTGATAGTTAGCTCATGCTTTGAGCATATTGTAGGGCCTGATTTTGTGATTGATATAGGTGAGGTGTCTACTTTGAACATATTGCAGGACCTGACCTTGGGATTCTGTGGTGAATGCTTTGAGTGTAATACATGGCCACAATTGATTTTGTAGGGTGCCTTCTTTGAGTGTATTGTAGGGCCTGACCTTATAATTATGTGGTGCATGCTTTGAGCGTCTTGCATGGTCATAATTGATTTTGTAGGGTGCTTACTTTGTGCTTATTGCAGGGCCTGACCTTGTGATTATGTGGTGCATGCTTTAATTGTATTACATGGCCATAATTGATTTTGTAGGGTGCCTACTTTGAGCGTATTGCAGGGCCTGACCTTGTGATTCTGTGGTGCATGCTTTGAGCGTATTTCAAAGCCATAATTGATTTTGTACGGTGTTTGCTTTAAGCATATTGCAGGGCCTGACCATCGTTTTGTGGAGCATGTTCTACCCCATTTAGTTAATAATTTATAAGTGTCGTGTGATTGAAATGATATGTATTATATGATTGGGCCAGTGTGGCTAGTCAGGTGACGAGTGAAATGTGATGTATGAAACATGGCTGAAATGCCGCAAGTGCTATGCGAGTTCTGGGATGCTTTGAGAGTAATGCATGACCCTAGCTACTGATAGTTAGGTTCATGCTTTGAGCATATTGCAGGGTCTGATTTCGTGATTGATATCGGTGAGGTGTCTGCTTTGAGCGTATTTCAGGGTCTGACCTTGGGATTCTATGGTGCATGCTTGGACCGTAATACATGACCAGAATTAATTTTGTAGGGTGCCTACTTTGAGCGTATTGTAGGGCCTGACTTTGTGAATATGTGGTGCATGCTTTGAGCGTATTGCATGGCCATAATTGATTTTGTAGGGCTGCCTACTTTGAGCATATTGTAGGGCCTGACCTTGTGATTGTGTGGTGCGTGCTTTAATTGTATTGCATGGCCATAATTGATTTTGTAGGGTGCCTGCTTTGAGCGTATTGCAGGCCCTGACCTTGTGATTATGTGGTGCATGCTTTGAGCGTATTTCATGGCCATAATTGATTTTGTAAGGTGTTTGCTTTAAGCGTATTGCAGGGCCTGACCTTGTGGTTTTGTGGTGCATGCTTTAACCGTATTGCATGACCATACTGTGATATGTGATTGATTAACATGCTTTGAGCGTATTGCATGGCTCCACTGTGATATGTGATTGATTAGCATGGTTGGAGCATATTGCATGGCCATACTACGATATGTGATTAGTTGGCAGGCTTTGAGCGTATTGCATGGCCATATTGTGATGTGTGATTGATTGACATGCTTTAAGCGTATTGCATGGCCATACTGTGATATGTGATTGGTTGGCATTCTTTGAGCATATTGCATGGCCATACTAAAGTATATTATGGATTAGCATGCTTTGAGAGTATTACATGACCATATTGTGATATGTGATTGATTTACATGTTTTGAGTGTATTGCATGGCCATGCTATTATAGGAGATTGATTGCCATGCTTTGAACATATTACATGGCCATACTATGATATGTGATTGATTGGCATGCTTTGAGCGTATTGCATGACCATAATGTGATATGTGAATGATTGACATGCTTTGAGCATATTTCTTGGCCATATTGTGATATTTGATTGACTGGCATGCTTTGAGCGTATTGCACGACCATACTGTGCTGTTTGATTGATGGGCATGCTTTGAGCATGTTGCCGGACCTAGTTTTGTGATTCTGTGAATCTGTGGTGCATGCTTTGAGAGTATTGCATGATTGATATTGATAAGGTGCTCGTTATGTGTGTATGGCCGTGCTTGACATGGAAATTGGTACCAGTGAGTTAGCTGATTGTGGCTGATCTGCTGAAATTGCTTGTAGTTAAATGTGTTGATCAATGTGTGTGCATTTGTTAATATTTGCTTGACTAGATTGATAAGGTATCTGGATTGTTAGTGCATGACACTCTGAGTTTGGCTTAGAGATGTTAGGTTATGCTGTGGACAGTTGTATTAAGCAGTGTGTATTTTAGTACCCTCCCCTTATTGTTTGGTTTCATGTGTATGATTTTGAGGACAAACTCCTTTTTAAATGGGGGATGATGTAAGGACCACAAATTTCTCTGGGTATGATTTGGACACCACGATGTAGGGCGAAAGAGAGGCCTAGCGCCGTTTGGGGCATAACCCCGTGTGTATAAGAGCTTACCGTTGTCTGTGGCCCGGCATCGTCGGTAAAGTGAAGAGGAGAGAGAAAGTCAGCGTCGCCCATGAAAAGTCACTGCCGCGCATGAAAAGCCAGCGTCGCGCGTGATGTTAGAGATGAGCATCGCCGTCTGTGGAAGAGGCATAACGTCGGCTGTGAAGAGAGAGAGGGAAAAGCAACACCACGTGTGAAAGGCATCACCACGAGTGTAGTGTCGTTTAGAGCATCGTCACATGTGCAAAGAGGTCTAGGGTCATCTGTGAAAGAGGCTAGCGCCACGAGTGTAAGGATGCATCACCACGCATGAATGGATAAACGTCGTGTGTGACATGGGGCAATGACTTGCGTGAATAAGAGTGTAGCGCTGTGTGGGTAGTAGAAAGAAAAGATAGAAAGCGCTTGCGACAATGAGCAGAGCGCACGTGGCATTGAAGGAAGAAGAAGAAGAAGAGGACTGGCACCGTGAGTGAAAAGAAGATGTGAATTTTATCGTATGTGTCAGCGCCGCATTTGTCATGCGTGCATGTTAGCTACAGTAACCTTCACCTACCCTGTCAACCATAGTGTTTTTCACCTACCTTGGATACTTAAACCCCTCTCCCCTCCATCTCACTATGGTTACCCCTTTCTTTCTCTCTCTAAAGCCCAAGGTTAGAGTTCCTTACTGCTGCCCTTTGGAGAGAGCCATTGCTTGAAGCTTGATGTGGCCTGTGAGTGGGAGTTTGGAGGTGCCGTTGAGCATAGGTAAGTCGGTTTGGCATCTTTGCACTAACAAATATTGTAGAACTCAATTTTATGTATTGAATGTGGGTAAAATGGTAGAATGAGAGGTATGGATGTGAATGGGTGAAATGAGCTTGAAATCCCAGATTTGTGCTTCTGCGTGCCTTGATTGTTTGAGCAATGTAAATACTCTTGTTAGTGGTGACAATTGGTGAAATGAATCACTTTTAAGGCTAGCTTAATATGAGCAAGGTTTTGTATTAATATTTTGTAAAATCATTAAATGCTCTTTAATGCATGTTAGGCTTGAGAATGAGATTTTCCAGAACTGTGACCATCCTTGCATCAAATGTTTTAGTGGCCAAACGACCATCTTGAATGAAATATATCATTGTCTACTTCCACTTTTATATTTATATCATCTTGAAATTCCCCACGGATTTGAAATTATGCTTCAAAATGTGTGGATATGTCACTATTGAGAGGTTGCAGAAAATGTATGGACTGTCATCTTTTTATACCAAACCTTTCAACGATTGAATGACGTCCAAATGCTCTTAAATAACCACCATTTGAGTCATGAATGTGTTTACTATAATGTTTATATTCTAACCTTGTCCAAATTATAAAATATGAGTTATGCTTCAAATTGTGTCTATATATCATTGTTAGCAGGTTTCACTGGATTTCACAACTATTACCTCTGTTGTCATACGTTTTGACTAACCAAATGGAGTCCGAATAATCCCAACCACTGTCAATTGAAAGATCTACGTGTGTGCTAAAATTTGCATGTTGAGCTCTTTTTGAAATTCCCTGTAGGCTGAGAGTTATGCCATGAAATGTGAGGGCATATCATTGTTCATAGTTACAATAAATTCCAACAACCATCACTCATTTTGTGCAGATCTTTTGAACTATCAAATGTAGTTCAAACAACTTCAAAGCATCACCATTTTAAATATCCCTCTTTAAACTTGGTGTTGCATGTTCAGATCATTTTGAAATTCTCCTTAGATTGGGAGTTACGCCCCTGAGAAGACGGGTAGGTCACTGTCACTTGTGAGTGCCTGTCTTGAGAAATAAATTGTTTTATGCTCAAGCTCTGCCCAAATGTGTTCAAATCACTTTTGTATAAATCAGGAGTAATTTACTTCGAAATTAGTTTTGACACCCCACTCACGGTTTGATAATGATGCCCTTTTCCTATGAGAATACCCTGGTGGTGAATGTAGTGAAATTGTACACTCTTTTAACTGAATTGTTAACTGATCGACCTAAGCGACAAGTATTACAAGTGATAATTGCTAAGCATAAATATCATGTGATAGTTTCATATGATCATTGCTGCATGTTAAGGGTCATAATGTTATGTGAACAATGCTATGTGATCATGTAATAAGTGATGACCGATGAGTACAAATGCCATGTGATTGCTCAACGATAAATGTTGTAGTGCTAATGTGACAAGTGTCATAAATGCTAATGTGATAAGTGTAAGTGCCACTTGATAGTCCTATTATGTTGGATGTTTCATTTTAAGTGTTACAGAACTACATGACAGCTGTATAATTGTGAATGAGCCTCGGACCTTGCATAATAAGGTTGTAATTGCCTGTGATAAGGTACTGACTAGGTATGAGAAAAATTAATGCTTGACTGCTCTGAGATGATACTGTGATATTGACTACTAAGTAATGGGCCACCCATTGGTAGTGGGTACTGTTTTGAGATGATACTGTGATATTGACTACAACACAATGGGCCACCCATTAGTAGTGGGTACTGTTCTGAGATGATATTATGATATTGACTACTACGCAATGGGCCACCAATTGGTAGTGGGTGCTGTTCTGAGATGATGTTGTGATATTGACCACTAGGAAATGGGACACCCATTGGTAGTGCGACAGAAGTGATAGATGTTATGAGAACTCTTCGACATGCTTTGGGCGTATCGCATGACCAAACATTGATGTTGGGGGAAGCTTTCTTTGAGAGTATTGCAGGGTCTGCCTAAGTGACTGATACCAGCAAGGTGCATGCTTTGGGCGTATTGCATAACCTGACCTTGTGAATGCTGTGAAGTGATTATATGCTCTATGATGAAATGAGGGTATACTTTATTGTTATAAGAACATATGCAGCGAACCCTGTGCAGTCATAAATGTATAAGCGATGGTGTTCAATGCATGGCTGCTATGCATATGTTGATACCTCTAAAGAAAAGGTTTTTTTGAACTGCTATTTCTTATGATATCTATTATCTGCATTGTGATTGTGAATGATAATTACGTTATTGAACAAATGAGAATTCTGATACTTGCAATGAGTCCTGTGATAGATGCCTTGAAGAGATTTCTGATTTATGTGATATTTATACTGTGATAGCTTATAATTGAGAAAACAGTTTTTTAACACATAGATAGAGTTCATAATGATGCATTGTACTTAGATCTACGTACTGGACTTTATAGCTCATTGCACTATTTCTCCCCTCCTTGTAGAATGATAGTGACAGGTTAAGGGGCTAGGTGTATGTGTTTTACGGCTGGCAGTCGAAGCCAGATTTCTTCAAGATGATGCTTGGATCTTATTTGTATTTGGGCAGTTTAACCCTGAGTTTTTGTTCATTGTAGTTATGTGTAACATTGGGCCTAGATGCCCCAAATTTAAGTGTAATATTTTGGAAGAATTTTATATAGTAGATTTTTGGTGTATGCAATTTTCTATGCTCATCTGCCTGTTGAATGACTGTTTTAGGTCTTTTCCATGGTTTGCTCCGTTTACTTCATTATTAAAGTGTTGAGTTCACTTCGACCTGAGTGACAGACACTACATCGAGATCACGGACCCGCACCCGGTCATCCTCTATCAAGTACAAAATAGGGGTTGGGGACGGGGCATTGACAATTATGTCATATTATCATACATATAAATTCAAGGGACATTTTCATGTCGATAGTCTGCCATATATCAAAGTAACAGACATCACTAAATATCAGGAAACAATAATATCGTATGTTCAAAATATCATTGAAATCATTAACGTGAATTCACATGAAGTAATTTATAGCAACCACTTTTATTGGCATTTTTATAAATAATTATTTAACCATTTTGGACTATAGCTTCAGAAAAGCAGTCTATTCTCAATAGAAGAATTCTTATGGAAGTCCAGAGTCAATTTTCAACTATTTAAAATTCTTAACAACAGACGAAAATATCACAAATTTATTAAATATGGAAATACAAATTTTAAAATAATTATGTTACAGAAACATGTAAAACTTATAGCGCAGAAACCCAAATTTTTAAACAATTGTTTTTGTTTTTTTTCTTTTTTTAGGAAAAGTAAGGCCACTTGCATATAACACTTATAATATATAAAATTTATGCTGAAAATATTACAATTAAATACATAAATACATAAAACTTTTAATATTGAAAATATTACAATTAAATGTAGGAATATCTCTAGGAGTATTATAGAAATATCAGTTTTTTATATAATGATTTTACAGGAAAAACAAAGTAACTTACCTATATGCCACTCTGAGATGCATATGCTACTATCATTATCGGAGTATAACTAAAATCAAGGGTGTTTAGCTAAAGGTATGAAAAGAGCGAGAAAATGTGTTTTTAAGGGAAACAGAGCATAAAAATATGCTCATATAAGAGAGTGAAAAATATTATAGAATAATGTTTATGAGAACATGATGAGAGAGAGAAGAACTATTATAAGTTTCTTAATTATTTTTCATGAGAATATTTTGAGAACGTTATGATGATGAGAACATACTATAACATGTGATGATGACATATTATAACATGTAATATAGCAATTAAATAAAAATTATAATGAATATTATAATAATATTAAACAGTACAAATAATATACATACAAACAATACATAAATGAAATCTAATAATAAATTAAATAATATAATAATGTAATGATGGCACATATAGTAATACATATGTAAAAACAATTGATAACATCATAATAAAATTAACATACTAGTTAATTGAACTCCATAATACAAAATTAAGTGTATCATATATAACTAAATAAGTCATGTATAATAATAATTTAAAATTGATACACATAATATTGTAATGCTAAAATTTGTTAATTTTTATTGTGAGAACATTATTAAAATAATAATAATATTGTAAAAAAGTAATGAGGATATTATGGGTGAAAGAAAATAATATTTTTATAAGAATATCATTATTATGAGAATAATGAGAATATTATTAAAATCATAATTTCATTATGATAGAATACTTCATGAGAATATTATTAAAGTAATAATATTATTATGAGATAGTAATGAAAATATTATGAGAGAGATAGAGAAAATAAATAATAAAGAAAATGAATAAAAATAATAATTGTAATAAGAGAGAAAAAGAGACTTGTGTAGAGAGAGAGATTGAAACTTTGATGAGCTGCATGATTAGCTCATGAGGGGGAGGGAATAGTTTTAAAGTGAGGGGAGACAGTATTTAACTTGACACATGTCAAGGCATGTGTCCTCCCTTTTTATGTTTATTTTTTTGTTAATTATTTTATAATGCCACATCACCTCCTATTGTTATCTTATAATACTCCATCACCTCTTGTCATTATCTCATATTGCCACATTATACCCTAATATATTTATTACATATTTATATTAAAAACAATTCGGTGGAAATGATGGGTGATGTATAAGAGTGGTCCCATGGTGCATTAACAGCACAATGAACCATCACTCAAAATCATTTTGTTTTATTTTTATATTATTATTATTATTATTATTATTATTATTATTATTATTATCATTATTATTATTATTATTATTATTATTATTATTATTATTATTATTATTATTATTGTTGTTGTTGTTGTTGTTGTTGTTGTTGTTGTTGTTATTATTATTATTATTATTATTATTATTATTATTATTATTATTATTATTATTATTATTATTATTATTATTATTATTATTATTATTATTGTTATTATTTATTT
>NW_006499364.1:3128685-3144212 GCF_000471905.2 Amborella trichopoda
TATTATTATTATTATTATTATTATTATTATTATTATTATTATTATTATTATTATTGTTGTTGTTGTTGTTGTTGTTGTTGTTGTTGTTGTTATTATTATTATTATTATTATTATTATTATTATTATTATTATTATTATTATTATTATTATTATTATTATTATTATTATTATTATTATTGTTATTATTTAGTTTCATAAAAATTAGGTTCATCACATTCTCCCGCCTTATAGAAATTTAGTCCTCCAAATTTTTCATACCTAATTGCAGAAAAATATTGGGGAATTTTTCTCGGATCTCATCTTCCCGTTCCTAGGTTGACTCTTTGCTCGAATGGTACTGCCACAATACAAGGATTAGAGGATTCTCCTTATTACGTAACACCTGTACCCTCCTATCCAGTATTTGAATTGGTCACACAATAAATGTCAGGTCCTCTCTCATCGGTATAGGCCCATATTTCAAGATATGGGATGGGTTGGGTTGACACTTTCGAAATAAAGATACATGGAAGACATTATGGATGTTAGCCAACTCGGGCGGTAAGGCAAGCGTATATACCATGCTTTTGATCCTCTCCAGGCTCTCAAAGGGTCCGATGTAGCGCAGGCTCAGCTTCCCTTTCTTGCTGAACCTCATAATGCCCTTTGTTGGCGACATCTTTAGGAACCCGATCACCCACATCAAACTCAAGGTCTCTCTTTTGGTTCTATCGACTCTGAGCGGTCTTGAGCCTTTACCAAATGAATGCTATCTTATTTGATGTTATTGAACAATCTCTAGCCCTAAAACCCTCCTTTCCCCGACCTGCATTTCCTTCCATACAGTTCGTATGGTGCTATCTGAATACTGGCTTGAAAGTTATTATAATAGGCAAACTCAATCAAGGGTAAATGATCATCCCAGCTTCCCATAAAGTCAGTGACATAAGTCCTTAACATATCTTTCAAGGTCAGGATAGTCCTCTCCAGTCTGGAGGTGAAAGGCAGTGCTAAAGGTGAGTCTCATCCCCAAGATGACTGTAGACTAGCCCAAAATCTAGAGGTAAATTGAGGGTCCCTGTCGAACACAATACTGATTGAAACTCCATGTAACCTCACTATCTTTACGATGTACAAATACGCCAGTCAGTCCAAAGTACGGGTTGTGCAGATGGAAAAGAAGTGGGTAGCTTTGGTCAGCCTGTCCACAATGACCCAAATGCTGTCATGCCCTAAACTCGTTCTAAGGAAGATGGAAACCAAATCCATAGAAATGTGCTCCCATTTCCATTCTGGCATGGGTAAGGGTTGCTTTAACCCAGTGGGCTTCTGATGCTCAGTTTTCATTTGCTGGCATATTAAGCTCTTAGACACAAATAGTGCCACCTCCCTTTTCATATCATTCTACCATAAGGTTTTCTTCAAGTCTTGGTATATCTTATTACTCTTGAGATGTATAGTGTAACGGGAGTGATGTGCTTCTTCCAAGATAGATTTCTTTACACTCTCATCATTCGGGACGCAGATCCGACCTCTGAATCTCAATAAGTCATCACTTCTTATAGAGAATTTGTCTCTCTTTCCTAGATTTATCTCTTCTACAATTTTCCTGAGCTGAGGGTTCTTTTGTGCCAGTCGAACCTATTGAACTAGTTGGGGTTCCACCATTATGTTAGCAACCATACTTATCACACCATTAAGGGGCGGAGCTGGATGCCAATCAACTATCTCTTTTAAAACTTCATCTATCGAATCATTCGATGAGACATTGATGCCATGGGTTTCTCGCTCAAAGCGTCTTCTACCACATTAGTCTTGTTTGGGTGATATTGGATGGCACAATCATAATCGTTTAACAGGTCAATCCATCTTCTTTGCCTTTCAACTCCTTCTGGGAGAACAAGTCCTTGAGACTTTTATGGTCCGTTACCACCTCAAATTTGGCTCCATAGAGATAATGTCTTCAGATTTTTGAGGAGAATACTATAGCCAGGAGCTCTAAATTGTGTATTGCATAATTCTGCTGATACGACTTTCAACTATCTGGAGGCATAGGCAATGACCTTCCCTCGCTACATAAGTACACATCTAAGTCCTTTGTGAGAGGCATCGGTGCAAACTACAAAACTCTCATTTCATTCAGGTAAGGTCAGTTTCAGAGCCGTGGTCAATCACCTTTTCAGCTCCTAGAAGCACTTCTCACAATTATTTGACCATACAAACTTGACATTCTTTTGGGTTAGTCGAGTCAGACGGAGCGCTATCTTCGAAAATCTTTCTACGAAGAGCCTATAATATCCTATTAACCTTTGAAAACTAGGGACCTATGTAACATTTGTCAGTTTTTCCCACTTGATCATGACCTCAATATTAGAAGGATTAACAATGATTCCATCTTTAGAAACAATATGCCCAAGAAAGGTCACACTAGAAAGACAGAACTCACACTTGGTCAACTTGTCATACAATACATATAACTTCAGAGTCTAAAGCACTTCTCTCAGGTGCTGCCCATGCTCCTCTTAACCCTTGGAATTGTCACCACCCCACCCCCTGACCCCTACTGGAGGGAGACAAAGTGCGGGATCGTGGCCATAGGTCTTGAACGTCACTCAAGTGGGAGTGCCTCAACGCATAAAAGCACGGAATCAAGGGCAAACCACGAAAGAAAGTGTAAGGGCCACAATTCGATGAAACCTACTCGTGGCAGTGGAGAGAGAGAAAGAAGTCGAGAAAAATGGAAGCACAAGCCCTGTGCTAAGGGCTAGGATTAACGTCGTCTAGGTTACTTAGCCTAGTGTTGTCCATGTAGCAAAATCTAACACCACGGGAAATGGTGAAGAATTGGTAATGCTTCATGCGACCAAGGAGTATCGCCACGTGCGAAAGGCTTAAGGATTTTCTCGGCACGCGAAAGGCGTAAGAAGTATCACCACACGTAAGCATCGTCGTGAGTGTCTTGTCGTCTAGCGTATTGCCAAGAGCATATCACCCGCGGGCGTACTGCCGTCTAAGGAAAAACATATCGTCGATTGAGTAAGAAGAAAACACAGTTCCAGCTGAGTAAGAGGAAAACATAGCACTGGCTGAGTAAGAAGAAAATGCAGCACCGACTAAGTAAGAGGAAAACATAATGCCGGTTGAGAAAGAGGAAAATGCAGTGCTTGCTGAGTAAGAGGAAAATGTAACACCAATTGAGTAAGAGAAAAACACAGCACCGGCAGAGTAAGAGGAAAACGTAGCACCGATTGAGTTAGAGGAAAATGTAGCGCCGGCTGAGTAAGAGGAAAACGTAGCACCAACTGTGTAAGAGGACAACATAGCACCGGTTGAGTAAGAGGAAAATGCAGCACCGACTGAATAAGAGGAAAATGTAGCGTCGGATGTGTAAGAAGGAGACACAGCACTAGCTGTCTAAGAGAACCCATCGCTGTCTGTGCATGCAAGACCTAGCGCTGGCTGTGACCTAGCACCGACTGGAAAAGGAGAGCAAGAAAGAGCAGTGTCGGGAGTGTCTTGGTCAACCATACAGCCTCCATACTTGTCAGCACCGCTTTGTTTATGTTAGAGCAATGAGTGATTGCATCAGCCACAATGAATCCCACAAACCGTGAACACTTAAGCCCTTTGACAACCAGTTTTCTTCATTCTACTCCCTCTCTCCCCCTAAGGAGTTCATTGCTGCCCCTTGAAGATAACCTACTCGTGGAGCTTAAGGAAAGCCCATGGAGTCTGTGAGTGAGGATTTGAGATACCGTGATAAGTCAAGGTAAGTGGGTTTCGTTTCTATGCATCCATATTTTATATAAAGAACAAATATTTAGAATGGGTAAGATGATAAAATGAAAATGTGAAGAATGAATAGGTTAACATGAGGTTGAAATTTCAATTTTTGTGCTTCTCAATGTCATGACTATCTTTACCACATATATGATCTTTTTATTTATGGACACACATGAAATTTCTCACTATGAGACTCATTACCATGAACAAGGTTCCAAGCTCAAAGTGTAGCATGGCTAGGAAATATTAAGTGTTCTTTAAAAGCATGTTAACTTGAGTATATGAATTTCCATAACTGTGACCATTTTTGCATCAACATTTTTTATGGCCAAATGGCATCCAAATGAGACCAAAATTGTCTCAAATGAAAGGCATGTATGTCTCCTTTAAGTCTACCTTTTATGTCATGATGAAATTTCGCCTGGAATAAAAGATATGGCCTAAAATGCCGAGGCATGATACTTGTTACAGTCGCTACTAATTCCAGCAGCTGTGGCCCACTTTGAGCAATGCTTTTGGCCTAGCAAACGGTGTCCAAAAGCCTTAGAAATTCTAACATTGGAAAGGTTTATGAATGTACTCAAAGTTGTATGTTTTGAGGTTTTTGAAATTTCCCATGGATTTTGAATTATGACTCAAAATGCGCGAGTATGTCACTGCACACTGTTGCAGGGAAGATTTCCAGAAACTAATGCTCACCTTGTATTGAGCTATTGGCCCACCAAATGGCCCCCAAATTCTTTTAAATTACTATCTTTGTAAAGGTCTGAGTAATAGCTCAAAGTTTCATGTCTAAGGCATCCTGAAACACCCCATAAATCGGGAGCTACGCCCTCAAAAGAAGGACATGTCATTGTTACTTGTCAATGCATCATTTTATGACCATGCGGTGCTAAGTTATCTTGATATATGATAAATGTGAATTCCATATGATAAATTCCATGAGAATGTCATAAAGATATGTGGATGATGCCGTGTAAACTACACTTTGTGATAAAGAGGGGCCACAAGTGCGATAGTGATGAACTGAATTCATAATGAGCGCAAAATGCTACGGAGAGGGCTTATATGTAAATGCATTGTGAAAGCTTATGAAATGCATGTCTTTTACTTAATGCTATGATGTTATGATGAAATATAATTCATCTGTATGAGACACTGATTTATGAGAATGTGATTCATCCATTATGAGGACACTCACCGATAGTGGATATTGTTGCGATACTGTGAATAATGACTAATGCTTATGTTCATATTGACCACTACGTGGTGGGACACTCACCGGTAGTGGATACTGTTATGATGCCGACATATCCCCTAACTTGCATAATGATACGAAAGGGTTAAGGGAGAGGATAGAAGGTCGTACCCTAGATTTATGAAATGAAATGATTGATGCCTTGCAAAGTAAGGGCATATCAAACCCTCAATACGCGTTGGGGACTGTGTGTGTGTGTTGAGGGCATTACGAAGTGGATTAACACACTTGTCATTACCCTCCCTCCTGTACGATGGTAGAGGTCTTAAACAATGGGATTGGCTTAGTCTGATGGATAGGGCTAATTTAGGGAGTGAGTGGATAAGAATTGAATTTATGAATAAGGAATGTTTAATATTATAATGATTGGATCATTAATGATTTCACTGACCAAATGCTTATGATCACACTGATTAAAAGGTAAATGTCATTTAAATGAAATGTTCATATTTGCTGCCTTGACTTGTTATGCATATATGCTAAATTATGGCTTTATATTGATGAACTATATTGTTTTCACACATGGATAGAACCACCACAAATGCATGACACTAGACCTGCTTATTGGGTTGTATAGCTCATCCCATTATTTCTCCACTCCTTGTAGATTGATAGCGACAGGTGTAGGGTTGAAAATTCATGTTTGACAGCTGAAAGAAAGAGCAAGTGTTCTTGAAGAAGGTTCTTAGACCTTGTTTATGTTTGGGTTGTTTGGCCCTGGTTTTGTTTTGTTCTTGGTGGATATGTGTAATATTGGACCTACGTGCCCCGAATTGAATGTAATATTTTGGAAGATTTTTATATTATGAATTTTGGTGTGTGGAGTTTTTTTCTTACTCTTCTGCTAGTTAAGTTTTTTTTCTAGTGCTTTTCCATGGTTTGCTTGATTACTGAAAATAAAAGAATTTAGTCCACTCCTACTTGAGTGACAAATGATTGGATCATGAACCCGCGCTAGATAGCTCGTCGCCGCGTAAGATACAGTGGTCGGGGGTGAGGTGGTGACAAAAAACTAAAATAAATCCACTCATAGAAAAATATCACTTCAAAAGTATAGTTGTCTCATTCATTCAATATCAAAAGTCTTTACAATTCCTTCAAGGCACTACTGGCCCAAAATACATAAAATAAAGTACATATCACAATGTTGAAACAAGCAAATCATATTGTGAAGGTCTCCAGAACTCGGCTTTTCAAACTTCTTAATTTCTAACTTCAACCCCCAGACTACCACCACCTTTAGCACAAAAGTCAACACTCTTCACTCTACAGTTATGTCAATAGGATGGAATGAGCTTTTAGCCTAGTAACCAGATCTAAACGATTGCATACCAACTAGTATAAGAGCAATAACACTATGCAGTGTACATATATATTCATTCACAAAGTACCAAGTGGAGTCCTCTAATATGCTTTCCAATATTCTAATGATATTATGAAGAAGCAGTCTGATATGTAGCACATGAGTCATAAATCATTTCACTACCAACAATACAGTAGGGGCAACATAACACAATTACAAAATTAGCAAAGCTTACTCCCGAAGAAGAAGTTTTATTGCTTAGGTTAAGCCAATCCTTCAGCTTAAAAACTCTACCCTCATTCAGGAGGGAGGATAATGACAAGTGGGTGCCCCACTTTGCAATGCCTCACACACACACACACATCCCCAACGAGCTTTGGGGTTTCGATAGGCAGTGGCCTTGCAAGACATGGCCCTCTCCTTATGCCCTTCCGATGAGAGAGTGTAACACTACCATTGGGTGACCCAATTTGTAGTGCCTATATAGATCAGGGGGGCGCTACCCTCCCTATTATTCACATCCTGACTTCTGCCCTCTCATGGGGAGTGAGGGAAAGATCGCAGTTGTCGACACCATCATTCACACAGTAGATGCCCTTCCTATCAGGCAGTTGTCAGCACCATTATTCACACAGCAAGTGCTCATTCACACATTATATAAGCAGTACGGTACCATCATTCACACAATAGGTACCCCTTTCTCATATCACATAAGCAACATGATACCATCATTCACACAGTAGTTATCTATTCACATATCACATGAGCAGCATGATACCAACATTCACACAGTAGGTATCTATTCACATATCACATAAGCATCATGATACCATCATTCATACAATAGGTATCTCTTCACATATCACATTTGATAGTAGCACTTCATATTAAGCAATATCATAATAACAGTACCAAGGTAATAATGACATTATTCTATTTAAGCTTTACCTCTCAATTTCCTTCCATAAAGGGCAAGGACATGTTCACACTATGAGCATCGTAATGTTTAGACCGTTTAGAGTTTGAAGATGATTCCAGAACCAATTTTGTACTAAACATACCTATCCTTCAAACGGTATTGATTTGAAGAAAATTTGAATCCGTTTGGCCTCTTAAAGGTTCAAAGTGATGATGGTTTACTTACTACACCCTGCACAGGGGACAGCGACATACCCTGCTTCATATCAGTATCACTCCCAAACCGTAAAGAAAATTGTGACGATTTCAAAATCAATGTTTGAGCCGAGATGTACATATTTATAAAAAATCTAAGTTGAAGGTATTTAGATTTCATTTGGTGGTTCAAAAATTAGTGGCAAACAAGGTGATAGTTCTGGATTTTATCAAAACTATCCATAGCAACATAGCTTCATAAAATGAAGTATAACTTTCAATTTAAAAAGAGTTTCAAAATAGTTCCTGCATTCAAATTTTATCGCATTCAAATTTATTTCAAATGGATGTGGTTTGGTAAAAAATAAACTTCATTTGGTTGGTTAAAATTAGTGACCATAGTGGCATTAGTGAAAAATCCAAGAAAAATAGTCAACAGTGATGTACCTTCTCATTTCGAAATATAACTTTATTTTTGTAAAGAATTTCAATCGTGTGGAAAAACGAACATTTTACTAGACTCTTATTTCCTTCCAATGGAGGTAATTTGAGGCCAATCGGACCCGATTTGGCTATTCAAAAGCCTCTTCCAAGCACACATATAAAGGGATAATGACTGGGCTACGTTGTCACCCAGCCCTGAAGAAGGATGTCGACTGGGCTACCTGTTCACCCAGGATTGAAGAAGAATGTCGGCTGGGCTACCTATTCACCCAGAAACGAAGAGGAACATCGATTGGGCTACCTATTCACCGGGATTGAAGAAGGATGTCGACTGGGCTACCTATTCACCCAGGACTGTAGAAGGAAGTCGGCTGGGCTACCTATTCACCTAGGACCAAAGAAGGAAGTCGACTAGGCTACCTATTTACCCAGGACTGAAGATGGATATCGACTGAGCTACTTGCTCACCTAGAACTGAAGAGGGACATCGACTGGGCTACCTATTCACCCAAGACTGAAGAAGGAAGTCGACTGGGCTACCTATTTGCTTAGGACTGAAGAAAGATATCGGTTGGGCTAGGTGTCCACCCAGGACTGAAGAGGGATGTTGACTGGGCTACCTATTCACCCAGGACTGAAGAGGGATGTCGATTGGGCTACTTATTCACCCCGGACTGAAGAAGGATGTTGGCTGGGCTACCTATTCACCCAAAACCGAAGAAGGATGTCGACTGGGCTACCTGTTTACCTAGGACTGAAGAAGGACATCGACTGGGCTGCCTGCTCTCCCAGGGCTGAAAAAGGACATTGACTGGGCTACCTGCTCACCCAGGACTGAAGAAGGAATGTCCAGGGATGATTTTAACATCTGCACACTGTTGGACGTCTTGACGATGAAGGGAGTGCTGGTTGAAGTCACCTGTGAAAGCCAATGTTGCATCAACCTGTTTATTGGTTCAAACGTCCTTCACGGATTTTCGCTTGAACTTGGGAAGCGATGCCATAGAGACGGTTTTCACCAACTTCGTTTTTTTTTTTTTTGGAGCTCTTTTATCAATGACCTTTTGGTCATGTCCACCCTTTTTGTCCATTTTTACTGACGATGCACTTTCAGGTTTTCACTGTGCCTTGTTTTTATTCATGGAACTCTTTTAGTCATGGTTTCGTGACCATGCCTATCTGTCATTTTTACTCATAGCATTCCTTTGTTCAGGTATACACCATGCTCGTTATTTCTTTTTCTCTTTTTTTTTGTTGAGGGCTTATTTAAGGTCATGCCTTCGGGATCCGTGCGAAACAGTTTAACGTCATGCGGCCTAGATGTGCGCTATAGTTTAAGGTCATATAGATGACCATAGTGGTGATGGATGACAGTCTATGAGGGCCATGGAGTGAGTATGGTGGTGGTTTGGCTCACCTGGGGAGATGGCTCGAGGCTACCCATCAGAGATGGGTGATGTATGAAAGGTGTGTGGACGATGGTGATCCACTAACTTACAACGAGTATAGATGATGGGATGGTTCGTTGTTTTGTGAGCATGGGTGAGACCCATTGAGGAATGATGTAGGGTGATGAACTCATGGGGAGGAAATGAAGGTGATGCGCGCACACTAATAGATAGGTTAGGAAAGGCGTGTGTGAAAGTGCACGTCAAGGCGTGTGCACGTATGTGGGGGGGATTTTATGGTCATGCCTCCTGGACCTAGGCAAAGCAGTTTATCATCATCCGGCCAGGACATGCACTATTGTTTAAGGTCATTTAGTTGGATCGTGGTTATGCAGTTTTAAAGTCATACAACTAAGACCATGCAGTTTAAGGTCGTGCAACTTGACCTCCGCTACAGTTTAAAGTCATGTAGTTCAAACCATGGTGTTGTGCAGTTTAACGTCGTGCGACTGGGACATAGACTATGGTTTAAGGTCATATAGTTTGGACCATGCAGTTTAGGGTCGTGTAAGTAGACCTCCGCTATAGTTTAAGGTCATATAGTTCTAACCGTGGTTATGCTATTTAAGGTCGCACAACTAGGACCATAGTTATTCGGTTTAAAGTCATACAACTTAAGACCGTGTAATTTAAGGTCATGCAATTAGACCTTCCCTACAAATTAAGGTCGTATAGTTTGGACCGTAGATTTTAGGGTCGTACGTCTAGACTAGAGGTGTGTAGTTTAGGATCATGTAGCACGGACCGTTGTGTGGATCGCCATGTAAGTGGAGTTCCATGGAGAATAGGCCTGTGGACGGTACTCTGACTCCCTGAGGATAACATGGCTAAGCCCATTCACAAACTGAGGGCTAGGTGGGAATGGTGACCTGATGAAGGATGACCAGCAGAAGTGGACCTTGCTATGATTTTTAAGGGGGTAAAGTACTCTCGAGGGTGAAAGATGAGACTTTATGACGAGTAACCTGACTCCCTAGGGTTAAGATAGCTTAGTGTGAAGCTGACTCACTGGGTATTAGGGAGGTGAGAAGGACCCTAACTTCACTGAGGATGATGGGCCACAGTATGGGTGTGACTTCTAGTGGGGGATGAGGGACTGCTCATGATTCCATTGGGGAGGTCACAGCTTAGGTGCAACGGCCTGGGTGCAAGTCCACTAGGGATAGTGGTAGGGCATACACTACTTGAAATATGGTCAGCGTCATATGTAGCGTTGATGGTTTATTATGAATTTTCAACCGGCGTTGAGTTGTCATAACACAACTGGCGCTGAGTTCAAACACAACCGACGCTATTCAGCTGGCGTTGTGAACGACCCGTGATATTATCTGAACTCAACTGACCTTGAGTTAACCGGCATTAGGGTCGTTTCGGAGACACACCCAGCGCTACGTCAATTGACGCTAAGGTTGTATTTGAAAACATGCTCGGTGCTAAGTCAACTGGCGCTAGGGTTGTTTGGAAATTTACCCAGTGATGCGTCAACCGGTGCTGGGGATGGATTTGGAAACATGCCCGATGTTAAGTCAACCGACGCTAGGGTTATTTTGGAGATCCATCCGGTGCTGCGTCAAACAGCGCTGGGGATGGATTGATGAGAGTTACCTTGAGCCTCGTATAGAGCTCGACCCGGCTTATTGTCGCTTGGCTTCCCTTGGATGCAACTGGACTTCCCAATTTGTGAGGGGCATTCGAGGGTAGTGTAGTCTATATAAGGGGGTAAAATCCCGTTTTCCCTTATTTTCATCAAAGGTAAAAAAAAACTTAAGCACAAGTTTTCTTTAACCGTGAGGAGAAAGTGATCGTTTGTAGTTTCTAGCGAGCAGTGGGACTTCAGCAACAGTCTCTGCGAGGAAGGTTCTTCGGCAGGCAGTAGGCTTCCGATTAAGGGTCCTGCAAAGAACACCTTCGTTGAACAAACTTTGCCAAGAATTTGGTGAGTTTGCCAAGAAAGTAGCAGGGAAAGGAGAGCTTTCGAGGAATCTTTTTGGGAGGCAGAGGAGGCTCAGGCTATTGTTTTTCTTTTAGGAAGATTCGGGAAACACATCAGTGAGTATTTTCGCACGTCTTGAGGGCTTTTCGGGGATCTTTAAGGGGTTTCCCAGTGGTTGTGGAAGCTTTTTGGTACCACTTGTGGCGTTGCAGAAGTTTTCAGGCACTTTTCGACACTGTTAGTGGTGTCGTAGAGGTTTCCTGACGAGGTTCTGGTGAAGTCCAGGCCTAAAAGACAGGAGTGGAATTTTTCTTGTGAGTTTCTAGCCATGTGGGAGCTATTCCAGCGGAAGACGAATGGTCGTAGGAGGTGGGCCTTACGGCTGCAAGAGGTGAAACATCGTGGCGAAGGCGTACGGTTGCTAGAGGTGAATCGTCGCGAGGAAGGCATACGGTTGCTAGAGGTGAACCGTCTAAGGAGGTGCAAAAACAAGGAGTCTCAGAAGGTGAACAGTTGCGACAGGGCTAGTGCTAACAAAAGTCCAATTAGTGCTAAGGTAACTAGTTTGATGACTTGGAGTGCTGATACAACAGGCGACGACCCTCAAGAAAAACAACCGACGCTAGGGGTTGGGCACGCAATTGGTGCTAGCCGTTAGAGCACCCAGCCGGCGTCGGCTTCAATCGGCGCTGATTAGCACGTGTGGCTTATCACGATGTAGAGACTGATGCTCACATGTGTCGGCAAGTCATATGTGGGGTTTACGGCGTTCGACAATGAGCTATGTATGGCGATGTCCATGGGCCGGCAAAACGTGGCGAAGGATGGGGCGTGGCTTGTGGTACTTGTTGAAACCCAAATCCTCCAGAATAACAGTGAGGTCCATGTTGTTTTGTGGAAGGCCATCCAATGTGAACAGGGCAGGCTTTCTATCATTGGCCAGCTCCTTGCTAGGGCAATCCCTTTTGTATGTTTGATATACACGTCGAATGGATCCTAGGTCGTATGTTAGACATACACGCCAAATGAGGTATTTGGCTTGTATGTTTGACATACACGTCGAATGGACTGAGGCTAACTTCTTGGAGTGGCTCTGCTTTATCTTCTGGCCTGTAACCATCCTCTTACTTGTCAGATGAATTAAAGCTAACTCTCCAAGTGGTTTCACTTCGTCTTCATGAGGAGGTCCTTCCTTTGGTGGGTTTGCTTCTTCCTCATGGGACAGGCATTTGTTTTGGCCTGTAACCGTCCTCTTACTCTCAGATGCAAGAGCACAAGTTTTCGTTTGTAACCATTCTCTTATCCTTAGATGCAAGAGACTTGTAACCTCCCTAGTAATGGGTTCTTGTAACTTGTAACTCATTTTTACTGCAATATAAAGAAAAAAGTTAGCATTTTGTTTGGACTATCTTTCTTGTTTTCGTACTGAGTCCCTTTCTTATAAATATGCATCACAGATAATACTTCTTTAGGTATCGCCCATTGATAGGGGGCATCACCTCTTCTCCACCAGGATGTGCTAGTATGTAGCCCCATAAGGCGAGACCTTTTTTACTATAAAGGGACCTTCCCACTTGGGCTCAAACTTCCCTTTATGTCAGCCATGCATAACAATAGGCCTCTTGACAGCTAAGACTAAATCACCACGGGTGAATGAGTGGATCTTGACAGACTTATCAAAATCCCTCTTCATTATCCCTTGGTTTACATCAAGGTTTTGCTGAGCCTCTAGTCTCTTTCCATCGAGTGCATCCAATTCTTGATACCAAAGCTTGACTCTCTCATCTTTGGTTATTCCCTGGTGAATAGAGACTCGCAATGAAGGGATTTGTATTTCGAGAGGTAAAACTGCTTCACCCCCATAAACCAGAGAATAAGGAGTGTAATCACTAGCATTTCGTATAGTAGTGCAATAAGCCCAGAATGCTTCGGGAAGTTTCTCATGTCAGTTTTTCCTTGTTTTTTATACTGACTTTCTTAGAACATTGCATAGATTCTTATTGAAAGCCTCAGCTAATCCATTCGCCCGACGGTGATATATAGTCGAGCACCTCCATTCAAAACTGATTTCGATCAATGTGATGACTCCTAAATTGAGGGCCATTGTCAGATATGATCCTGTCGGGCACTCTGAAGCGATATATGATATGATGTCGAACAAAGTAGGCCACCGTTGTCATAGGAACTTGCTTAAGGGGGACTGCTTCAGCCCACTTAGAGAAATAATCTGTTGCAGCTAGGATGAAAACATGGCTCATTGCGGAAGGGGGGTCAAGGGGCCCTACGATATCCATACCCCATTGTGAGAAGGGCCATGACACAACCGTAGGGTGTAAGGGCTTTGGAGGCTGGTGAACCAGGCTGGAGTGTATTTGGCATACCTGGCACTTTTTAACGTAGCTTACGGAATTGACGATCATAGAAGGCCAATAGTATCCCAACCTGCCTATTCATTCATAGAGCTTAGGACCGAATTGGTGCAGCCCACAAATGCCTGAGTGGACTTCTTCTAAGACCTTATTTACCTCTTGGGTGTCGACACATCTCAAAAAAATGCCGTCAAATGACCATCTAAAGAGAGAAACACCTTCGAGGAAGGTATACTTGGTGAACATTCGACGTATATTGTTGCGTTCGGCACGATCTTCTGAGAGCTTGTCATGTTTTAGGAAACTAGTAATGGGGTCTCTCCAATCTTCGACCTGCTAAATTTCTACGCTTATTGGGTCAAAGAATTGTGGTTCTTGATTTTGACCTTTAGCTCCTCGACTCTGAGCTATTACTTGTTCGATCTTGATTACTTCTTTGGCCGATAAAAGTGCTCCAAATGGATAAGGAGGAAACTCGGGGAAGATATTTCTTTCATCATCCGCATCGACTTCAGTTCTTAGCTTGATGTGTCTCCATTCTGCCGCCCAAATAAGCGTGGGTCTTGATGAGGACAACTGAATTGTAGCATCGAGTTTCGCAAGTGCATCAGCCTACGAATTTAGCCTCCTAAGGATGTGACTCAAGGCTACGTCTTCGAATTGGGCCATATACGATTTTGCTTTATCGTGTTAGGGCTTGAGGGTGTCTATTCTTACATCATAAATCCCTTTGAGCTGTCAGATAACCAACTCAGAGTCGCCGTAGATCTTGAGCTGCTCCAAGTCGAGATCGAAAGCTATCTCGAGTCCGATTATAAGGGCTTGATATTCTTCTTCATTATGAGAACCGGCTTGAGCGATAGAGACTGAAAGTGGCAGTATTTCTCCTGTAGGAGTCAGGAATACTATTTCGGCACCTCCTCGTCTTGATTGGAAGGCTCCATCGAAGTATAATTCCCACACAAGAGCAAGGTGGGCACATAATACTTCTTCATCATGGAGGTCACTTGATACTTCTTCGGTCGGCATGGGGTGTGCTGCTAGAAAGTCAGCCAAGGCATGGCCCTTGATGGCCTTTTGTGGGACATATGTGACATCAAACTCCATCAGCAATAATGCCCACTTAGCAAGTTGTCTTGACAAATATGAGCGTGTCATGAGAAATTTTATAGAATCGGCTTTTGATATAAGTTTCACTGCATGACCAACTAAGTAATGGTGGAGTTTTTATACTTTGAAGATCAGACCCAGACACATCTTCTCAATGGGGGGATAGATCCTCTCAGCTCCTTGCATCTTATGGCTGAGGTAGCATAACGCAGCCTCCTTTCCCTCTTCATTATTTTGTGTCAACAATGCTCCGAGTGACTCATCTAAAACAGTCACGTACGGAATGCGGGTTTCCCCAATACTGGTGTAGAGAGCACTGGTGGGTTGAGTAGATAATCTTTGATGTCGTCATGGGCTGCCTGACATGCTTCATCCCAGATGAATGGGGTATCTTTCTTTAGCAGATGTGCAAAGGGTTTACAATGATTTGAGAGGTTCGAGATGAACCTGCGAATGTATGCCAGTTGGACTTGAAGAAAGCGCAGTTCTCGAAGTCTAGTGAGTGATGGCATTTCTTAGATTGCTTTGATCTTAATTGGCTCAACTTCAAGCCCTCGATGTCTGACGATAAACCCCAAGAATTTTTCGACTTCTATTTGACTGGTTTGATAGTTGGATCGATGCCGAGATGGTTAACTGCTACTTGAGGGTCTAACCCATGCATCTCATGATAGTGCCAAGCAAAGACGTCTCGGTTTGGTTTCAAGAAGGTGGTGAAATCTTCTTTTTCTCCCGGAGACATATTCGCTAAAATGAAAGTGGGTTTGGGATCCGCTTCGTCTCCAAG
>NW_006499364.1:3151579-3197797 GCF_000471905.2 Amborella trichopoda
GAAGAGAGAGAGAGAGAGAGAGAAGAAGAGAGAGAGAGAAAGAACGAGAGAGAGAGAGAGAGAGAGAGAGAGAGAGAGAGAGAGAGAGGAGAGAGAGAAAGAGAGAAGAGAGAGGGGAGGAGAGAGAAAGTTGCCTGCTCGAAGGGTATCAACCCTTTTCTTCTCTCTTATCTCTCTCTTTGAGGCGTACTCACAAGCTCAAGCAAAGGATCAAAATTTGATTAAATCTTCAAAGAATCCACTCAAAGACCGAGAAGTGATGAGGGGTTTTGTTTTATCATGAGGCAGTGCTTGTTTATATAGAATTGTGCCCAAACATGGGTGGATTGATCAAAATTAGATCAAATTGCTGAAAATTATTATTTAATTGAATTAAAAGAAATTCTACAAATGGGTGCAAAAGGACTGTTTTGCGCCTGCCCAGAATTCCAAAACAGTCCTTATGGCTACCTGAGAACTTACGTGATCTTTTGTGGCTGACCCGAGGTTGTTCTGATGCCCGTTTCATCGAAAGACTATTATTTTCTTATAGGGCTCGACATGGTGATTGTTTGGATACGAACTTCGAGAGCGATGAATCATGTTTTTCAGTCATGATCATGAGACTTGAAATTTGTTTTAATCTTGGAAACTTCGGATTGGTAGTGCGATATTTCCATAATGTTTTTTTGTGATTTCTTCATCGTAGCGCACTAAGCATGTCATCACAAACACGTGGAAACAATCGAAACACAATTTGGAGCCTGAACAAAGATTTTGTAACTTGTGAGTTTTGGCCGGAATCTAGAAACTGGTGATTGGAATTTTTGTAATTATGGCGGCTTCATGCATGAAATCTGACCGTCCATCATGTACGTGGTTCAGTCCAATGATAGCCTTGAACCTTACACACACAATGGAAATGGTTTTGTGTCCATCCCTTGCGCGAGCGTCGTGATTTAGTTCATCGAGCGAGGCATGTCGCAGCTGAATTTTCTGAAACTTCTTCACGGCTTGACAACTTCTCTCTAGCTTTTCTCCCTACTCGGATATCATCTCAGGGCATGCAACATATCGAATTGTTCGTCTTGATGAGAAGAATACATTCACCAAATTTGGGTGTGATCAGATTCGGAACAAGTGAGTTACGGGCCTCGAAAGTGAGTGCTTATGACTGTAAAAATAGCCACCTTTAATGGTGTTTTGATGCAGTGCGGCCATACGGGAATAGTGTGTGACCTCTCATATTTCAATGTTGTACTCATATCTTTGTTCTAGAGTGTCTGATCAAGCAAAAACATGGCCCATAGGGGTTTTCAACCGTGTCAGATCCAATGGAGGTGGTTCTACAAGGATTTGAGACACCGAAACTGTAGCTCAAGGTGCTAGAGGCCAATTTTCTGAAAATTGTTTCTTTGTGTTCACTTCCTTAGACATGTCTGATAATGATGAGACTTGATAGGTGGCCTTTTGAAGCTCTGATGATGATCTTGATCAATCCTGGGCCCATTATGAGATTATTGAGAATTTTCCACTGTTTTGTAAGCTTTATTAACTTGCTTCCTACCAGGGACAAAGGTGATGAAAAATACATTCAAACACTACTATGAGACCTTAGGGTGTTGTCCCCTTGCTCATGAGATGATGCCTTTTCATTAGTTCTGACCATCTCAATTTTTAGCATATCATCTTCGCCATAATAGTCCCATTTGGGAAGGTTATCGAGGTTTGGAGCCGAAGGGTTTTGTCTTAGAATGCTCAAGAGATCTTCTTCGAGCTTTTGAAAGTGATGGTCACATGCCAATATGAATTGACTAGGATCCTCTTCTTCTTCGTCTCCACTCTCAACTATGTGAATGCCAACATTTTCTTTTGAGTTGTCTTGAGCTCTTGGTTTTTCGGTTGGTGTGACCATATTTTTAGGGAGAGGGTTTGTGAATATACCCATCTTTTTATTAGGTTCTTCAACAGGCTAATTTCTAGGTGCCATCATGATGTCACCCCTATTGATTAACCCTTGAATTACTCGTTCTAAATATATGCAGTTTTGAGTATCATGAGCATGATTTTGATGCCATTTGCACCACTTGCTCTTATCAGTGACTTGAAACGGTGGTTCAGATGGTGGTGGGAGGTAAACCATGTTTCTAGCCAAGAGTAATTCAAAAACTTTTTCTAGTTGGTCTTTTTGAGGAGTGAAATTATCCTTTCGCCTTTGGTTATTATTTTAAGCGTTGGCTCTAAGCTGACCCCTTCAGTTTTGGTTCAAATTGTTGTGATGATTAGCTGAACCTTGAGCCATTTTCTTAATGACAATCTCATTAACCTGACCGAAAGCCTTCCCCTTGTTATTGTTTTTGCTCTTATTTTGGGGAGTCATTATTGGTTTATTGTTGGGCCCAGTGCTGAGGGATGTCCCTCTTGCCCTTTCATGTCGCGCCACACGTTCAATCATGGAGTTGAAGGAATGGGGAATAAGGCCTTAGTTGAAAGAAGTCATGTATTCAAGAGCAGCATTCTCCAAGGCCATAGAGATTTTGGCTGGGTCTGTAAGTGGGCATTCTATGACCCGAATTGCCGCCTCGCTGAATCGACGGATGAAATTCTCGTAGGATTCTCTTGGATTTTTCTTCGTTGCACTGAGCTCGCCCAGGGAGAGAGATCTTGATGTCGACCCACGGTAGTGAGAGATGAATAGGTTGAACATTTCGTTTGGAGTGTTGGGTGGTTGAGCGGACATGGTTCTCTGATGCCAGTTTTAAGCCTCGCAAGTCAATGTTTGTAAAAATATGGCCTTCAGTTGGTTAAACCTGTCTCGCAAAGCTCTCATGAAGAGGAGATACGCATTGACGTGAGCATTTGGATCGCTCTTCCCATTTAACTTGTTTCTAAATTCTGGGACAACAAAGATCAGGGGAAGGTCCTCCATGCATCCAAGGATCTCTTGAACATAGGCCTTTGGGGGTAGAATTTCATGCATGCCCATCCTTATGAGCATATCCTGCATCCCTTTTAAGGTGCCTTCTTGTTGAGTATTAAATGTGACAGCACGCCCACCGGTCAGTGGGATCCTAAGCGTAGATTGGTAAGTTGAGATTTGGGGTACATGTTGGCCTGCATGAGCCTGAGGTTGATGGACTGCGGTCATCGGGGCGGTTTGATACATTTGTGCTTGTGGGGCGTACTGACCCCTAGGTGTCACCACCGGTTGCAAAAATTGCACGGTTTGTTGGATCGAGTGAACTAGAGGGACCGATTGAAGAATTGACTGACTCGGTTGTGCAAAGGGTTGACCTTTTCCACTAACTCGTTTTGAGTTTGACTTGTAAGTTGGGGCATGAAGAGTGTAACCTAGGTCAATTAAACTTTTATGGGCAGCTTGGATGTCCATCTCGCCTAGGGGTGGGTTTGGGTCGACACGTCTGCTTCGTACAGTGTCAAGAACATCATGAGTTGTATTATGGTGGCTCGAGGATGGGTTAGATCCCCTAGACCTAAGTGGGTCTTGATTTTGAGATCGCTGCACCTCTGGGTTATCTTGGTTCGAGTTGTGGGAATTAGCATTAGATGCAGCATGAATTTCTTCCTTCACTTAACTACTACTTTGGTTGACTAAAATCCCTTGTAGGATGATGCTTGGTCAGACCCCTGACTATTTACAGTTTTTCGGGGAGGAGCCAACTTTTCGGGCTACACAAATTTCAGGATTAGGGTGGACACTGGGACTCTGTCGCTAACTAAAGACCTGGACGTTGGATAATGGATTGGCCTGAGGTTTGTTGATAATTCCAAGGGATTGCACCATATTGGTCCCTAGGTTTGGGCAGGTTAGGCTTAGAGTCAGTTGTAAAGCAATCGTCATGGTCTTCTTGAGTAACAGACATGGTGACCCTTTGGTCGGGTTCTAGAATCTAGACTTAGGTAAGATCTAAACTTGATGACTTAGGGAAAACCTAGTCTAACTCTAGAACCTTAATTAAGACTAGACGGAAACCTAGACTTGCTAGACTCAATGGGCTTTGGTTCAGACTCTAAACTAGGGTATGTCTAGTTTATCTCTAGAGGCAACTCTATGCTTACACCTATCCTATAACCGAAACTAAGATCTAGACTAAATGGGTACGAGTCTCGACTCGGACTAAGAGTGGATATAGTTTCGGACCTGGGTGTGAGCTTGGTTTGAACCTGGACTGAGCTGAGTGCAAGGCTAGGCTTGGATCAAGAGGGTTGTGATAATAAGATCGGGTGTGGACCCAGACTGGATTAGAGATGTTCGAGGAACGAGCCTTCGGCTCGAACCAAAAGAGGGCCTATGTTCGGACCAAGGTGTGAACCTGGTTTGGACCCGGGCTAAGCTGGGTACAAGCCTGGACTTGGACCTAAAGAGTTTTGATGATCAGACCTGGTATGGACCTGGACTAGATCAAACATGAACTAGGAATGAGCCTTTGGCTCTGACCAAGAGGGCACTTAAGTTCGAACCAAGATTGAACCTGGTTAAGACCTGGGCTAAGCTGGGTACAAGCTTGAACTTGGACCTAAAGAGTTTTGATGATCAGACCCTGTATGGACCCAAACTGGATCAAGATGAACTAGGAACAAGCATTCGGCACGGACAAAGAGGGGACCTAGGTTCGAACCATGATGGAACCCGCTTTGGACTTGGGCTAAGCTGGGTACAAGCTTGGACTTGGACCCAGAGGTTTTAGCTCAAACCAAAAGCGGGTCCGGACTGGGATCTAGATTAACCAATAGAATAAGCAAGCAAGGATGCGAAAACTTTTGACTTAGTATTGATTATAGGTAGGCTTAGCTTGAGAGTGGGTTCCTAACAATTGAAATGCGACTAGGTTGATATAGGTCCCCACATAGGTCCTGGACTCCTGTTATAGGACGCTCACCAGATCCTACTGTACGCGGAGTTGCTTTGAGGTAAAGGATTACGGAGGGGTGCTCACAGTTAAAGTTACGCGAATCTCAACTGCCTCAACTCTCAAAGCTATGCTCCCCTCATGCCGCTAACGTGGATTTTAGGGGCTTTCAAAATATTTGTTTGCTGGTTCCCGAACAATCCCAGTCCGGTCTGTGCATGCAATTAAAATAAAGTCAACCACACAATGGACAGAAACAAGAAAGGAAGTAAGTGAGGCTGGGCACTGGTCGTGTCTAGCGGTGCGCGCTTCGAGGTGAAACTCGCTTGAAGCATGATATAGATGGAGCGGTAGGCAACCCCCACGAAGGTGAAGTCAAAACAATGAGACCAGGCACAGTTCATGCTATGTCGAGCCCGGCCCGTGTCAAGGTTGACTCGAACGAGACACTGTTAGGGAGGGTGCAAGTAACCCTCAATGGTTTTTTTTATTTTTATTTTTATTTTTTTTATCTTTTTTAAATCAGATGGAAGACAGTTAAACTAAGCATGTTGACAACAGTGAAGACATGGTTTCAGTCAAACTTAACCAACTAAACTGAAATAAAAAAGTAAAAAACAACACAGACCTCTTTGAAGCAAAACATTTTTTTTATATTTTTAGAAAATTTATTTTAAGTCAAAACTTGGTCAACAGGGAGAAAAAAAGTACTAGAACAAACTTGTGGGGTCCCAGATTTTTTCTGGTACACTTGCAGTTGGGCGACATGGGTGTTGTCGCACGGGCAACAATACTGGTGTCGCCCTTGCAGGGTGAGCGATACTGCTAGTGTCGCCAAAAAAATATTTTTTTTATTTTGTTTTTTATTTTTTCTTATTAATCGTGATGAAAAAAGACTACTTTAAACTTTAAATAAGTAGGAAAAATATATATTTATAATGAAATAAATTAAAACAAAGTAAAGTACAATAGTGTAGACAAAAAAATTATTTTTTTTGGTATTTTTAAAATTTTGTTTTTGCTCTAAAATTTTGTAAAAGTTCATAAAAGAGACCCCATAACAGATATGCAAATTTTCCGAAAATTATGACACTTTTGAATATGGGTGACACGGGGAGTCTCGCCCTATATCTGTGTGGCACGGGTGGTGTTACCAAGAAAAATTAGGTTTTTGAAGCACCAAAACCATTGATCCTGGGTATTACAAACTTCTGGGACGTTTTATGATTGAAATGGTGAAAAAAACTGAATAAAAATTGTATTTTGGCGCTTGGATCAAGCTCAGAAAGCCCCACAACAAACTGTTTATGATGAAAGTATGACAGATCTTCCAATAAAGATCTCTTGGATCTTAACAAATTAAAAATTATGAAAATGAAATAAATAAAGTGGTAAATAAAGTGGGACAAATCGAATTCAGATTTGAGGCCAGATCTGCTTGGAAATGAGTAGATCTACTCTCAGATCTGTGGCAGAGCCAGCATGATCCAAGACACTAAAATATAATTTTAAAAGTGAAATAAACAAAATAAGATCAAAATAAAATGAAAGCATTAAAAATAAGAAGAAGGAAACGTGAAGAAACAATACCAAACTGGGCCAGAAGGCCAGGGACTCCCGAGCCTTCGAGGCCTCTCCCATATCAGAACCGATACTCTTTTACCTCTTCGATTCGGATGTCGATGAGCCAGTCTCTGGTGTAAAGGGTTAGATCTAAGGTTGTTGTGCCCTAGGTTTAGTTCTGATCCAGGGTTATTGTGCCCTAGGTCTAGGGTTTCTCAGGCTTAGGAGTTACGGTTTCAAGTGGCTAGGGTTTCCTAAAGCTATCTCTAGAGCTTTTGATTTCTCTCAGGTTTTTGTTCTCTGTACTCTGTCAAATGACCACTAAAAGAGGCTTTATAGAGGTCAAAATAGGTTGGGAAGTATATGCTCATGTAACCAACACATACATATCATAAAATACATTTTTTGAGGGTCTCGGATCTAGGCGACATGGCTAGTATCGCCCAAGTAAAACTTGGTCAAAATTGAATTTTTAAACTTTTGAGTGTGTTCTGTAGCCTCCTGTGAAGCTCTCAGAGAAATTTGAGTCAAAATGGATTGTTTTACTATTTTTATTGATTTTTTTTGTAAAATAGGGCATTTACAAGAATCATGGTCAAAAAAGCGTTCTTGCAAGGTTTCGGGCAAGCAGACTCATTTCGGGTCGTAAGATAGGTTGTGTGTGTTTGAACGTATTTTCAGCACCTTGGTCCCTGGCAGGAAGCAAGTCAATAAAGCTTACAAAACAATGAAAATTCCCGAATGTCTTGAAAAGACACCAGAATTGGTCAAGATCGTCATCAGCACTCCAAAAGTCCTCTTGCCAAGTTTTGTCACATTCCGACATGTTTAAGGCAGTGAACACAAAGGAACAATTTTTAGAAAAATGGCTTCTAGCTCGCTGAAACGGACCCTACAACTGGAACTACATTTTTAGCATCTCAAATCACTGGGGGAAGACTGCCATTTGATCTGACATGGTTGAAAACTTTTATGGGCCAAGTTTCGGCTTATTCGGATACTTCAGGACAAAGATATGAGCAAAACATTGAAACAGGAGGGGTTGCACACTATTCTCGTGTGGCCTCACTGCACCAAAACATCATTAAAGGTGGTTGTTTTTACAGTCACGAGCAGTCACTTTTAGGGCCTGTAACTCACTTGTTCCAAGTCGGATTGCTCCCAAATTTGGTGAGCATATTCATCTCAATAAGAGGAACAATTCGATATGTGGCACGCCCTGAGATGATGTTCGAGTAGGGAGAAAAACTAGAGAGAAATTGCCGATCCGTGAAGAAATTGTAGAAAATTAGCAACATGCCTTGCTCGATGAACCAAATCATGACACTAACGAAACGAATCTACGCAAAACCAATTCTATTATGTGCGTAAGGTCTAGGGCTATCATTGGCCCGAAACCCGTACATGATGAATGGTCAGATGTCATGCACGAAGCTGATGAAGAAACTGAAATTCTGGCCACCGAATTCTAGATTCCAGTCAAAACTCAAAAGTTATGAAATTTTCGTTCGGGCTCCAAATCGTGTCCTGTTTGTTGCCACGAGATCGTGACAGTATGCTTAGTGGACTATGATGAAAAAATTATAGAAAAGCATCAAGGAATGAGCACACTATGATCCAAATTTTTCAAGATTTAAACAAATTTCAAGTCTCGTGATCGTGGCTCGAAGTTGATATCAGAATGATCGTCATGTCGAGCCCTACAAGAAAACAATATCTTTTGATAAAACTGGCATCAGATAAACCCCTGGTTAGCCAAGGAAGATCATGCAAGTTCTTGCGTAACAGTAGAGACTGTTCTAGAATTCTACGTATTGTTAGGCAAGGGCAAAACAGTCCTTTTACAGCAAATTTTGGAATTTTTTAATTCAATTAAGTCTTAATTTTCATCAAATAGGTCCAATTTTGATCAATCCACTCATGTTTGGGCACAATTCTATACAAACAGGCACTGCCTCATTGTAAAGGGACCCCTTGACCTTCAGTTGATTATTTGAAGATTGAATAAAAATTTCGATTCCTTGCTTGAGCCTGTGAGTATGTCTTGGAGAGAGAGAGAAGAGAGAAGAAAAGGGCTGCTACCCTTCGAGCAAGCACCAAAATGCCTATGGACTACGGAAGCCGTAGGACAATAAGCCCTGATCTAGAAGTGAAAGTTTCAAAAGTCTAAGAATGGCCCAAAAAGGTTCAAAATCATGCGCAAGGGTCTCCTAAGAACATTTGCCAAGTTTTATCGTGATTCGGTAAGTTTAAGACATTGCAGACGAAGAAACAGTTTTGGAAAATTGACCTCTTTCGCTATGAAAATGAACCTTATAATTATAGCCCTATCACCAAAGCATCATATGACCGTGGGACCACTGCCGTTGAATGTGGAACTTCTGAGAACCCCTTGGGACCAAGTTTCAACTTGATCGGATGTTTATGTACTAAGTTATTGCCAAATTACCTAAAATGGGTAGGTCACACGCGATTACCGTGCACCCTTAGTGAATCAGTTTCCATTAATGGAAACTGTGTTTTTGGGTTTCGGGTTGAACTTTGAAAGGCCATATCTCTCTCGTCCTAGGTCAGATCATGCTCAAATTTTGGGAGCATGCTCGTCTCATTGACTTGAGCATTTCGATATATGGCACAACCTGTGTCATGGCCCAAGTCGAGAGAAAATCTAAAGAGAAGATTGAAAACAAATCAGCCTTTGCTCCTCTTTTCTCTTTTCTTTCAAAGATACATTTCATCTCTGAAGGATCTAGGTGAAAAAAAATCTAGCCTTCGTTTCTCTTTTCTCGTTCTCTGAAGGATCTAGGTGAAAGCCAAACCAGCCTTCATTCCTCTTTTCTCTCTTCTTTCAAAAATACATTTCATCTCTGAAGGATCTGAGTGAAAAACAAACTAGCCTTTGTTTCTCTCTTCTCTTTTTCTGAATGATTTGGGTCAAAACCAAACCAGCATTCGTTCCTCTTTTCTCTCTTTTCTTTCAAAAATACAGTCTTTCTCTGAAGGATTTGGGTGAAAAACAGACCAACCTTCGTCTCTCTTTTTCCACTTCCTCTAAAGAGCGGGGTGAAAGTCAAACCAGTCTTCGTCTCTCTTTTCTTTCTCTACTTTTCTTCTTCTTTTCTGACTAGTTGGGTAAAAGCAAAACCAGCCTTCGACTCTTTTTCTCTCTACATTCTCTTCTCTATAAAATTTTCTTCTCTCTAATCTCTTTTCTTCATCTAACCCATTTTCCCTTTCTCTTTATTGTAAAATGTGCACGAAGAGTCCCTCGTCAAGGAGATGCCGTAAGGCTGTCAAATTGACATAAACTCCATTATGTTATTGCTTCCATTCTCCTTTGAGTACACACGCACCTATGACAAGGTGGGGTCCTTAGACCCACTTGTTTGTAATCTAATGTGTTTGTGTGGTCGTAGGTAAGAAGAAACAGGTCAAGGGAGGCGATTTCAAACCGGCCATCGGCCAGGGGGCATTCCACGTGATCTAAGATGGTGCCTATGCAAGTAGCCCAAGTGTGTCACAGACCCAGGTGAGGTGAGTCCTGCCTCACGACCCAAATTCCTCTCTCACTAGTTGGTATTCTTGCCTGTGTCATCCTTACTCGATTCCCGTGAGAGCGATCTCAAATCTTAGGTCCATCTCGAATCTGGAGCCACACTACTATGTCATCCCGACTCCAAGGATGAGATCAAGGCATCTAACCACCTTAACAACTCCACTAGGGACACGCTACCCCATATTCATATTGTCTTTATTTGGCTTTGCTTTCTTCTATTTCCTGCTTACTCACACACACATGTGTTTGAAGACATATTTTAGCACCATGGGTCCCCGATGCAGAATAAAATAGAGAAGCTAGTCAATAAACGCCTGACAAATAGTGGAAATTTTAATAGTCTTAGAATGACCCTAGAACTGGTCAAGATCTTCATAAGGACTCCAAAAAGTCTCCTGCCAAGTTTCGTCGCATTTTGACAAGTCTAACGCAATGAAGACTGGGAAACAATTTTGGTAGAATAAGCCTCTAGCATCCCTTATAACTGAAACCCTACTTTCGGAGCATGAAACAATCATGGGACCACCTCCATTGGATTCGGCACGGTTGCATACGCCTAAAGGTCAAATTTCAGCTCAAACAGACACTCCAAGAAGAAGTTATGGGTAAAATATCAAAACAAGAAGAGCGGCATACTAATCCCCTACGGCCACCCAACAAGTAATCAACATTAAAGGGGAAGTCACCAACAGTGACTTGCGACCCTCATATCTCACTTGTCCGAAGTTGGATCATGCTCAAATTTTATGAGCATGTTCGTCTCGTCAAGACGAGCGTTTCGATATGTGGCATGCCCCGCGACGACTCCCGAGCACGAAGAAAAGCCAGAGAGAAGTTTACGATCCGTAAAGAAAGTCATCGAAAAATCAGCAGCGCCACGCCTTGCTCGAGCAACCAAATCACGGTGCGTGCCAACCCGATTGATGTGAAACCACTTGCATTACATGCCTAAAGTCCATGACTATCACTGGTCCGAACCGTGCACATGATGAACAATCAAATTTCGCACACCAAGCTGACGAAGTGACTGCACGTTCTGGTATCGGAATTCCAGATTACAGCCAAAACTCCAAAGTTGCAAAATCCTCATCCGGACACGAAATCGAGCTGCATTTGTTGCCACATGATCGTGACGACATTCTCAATGTGATCTAGCTAAGAAATCAAGGAAAAACAACACTGATCGAGCGCACTATAGATCTGAAGTTTGTAAGATTCATAGAAATTTCAAGTCACATCATCATGGATTAAAACATGTTTCATGGCTCGAAGTTCGTATCAAATCGATCATCATGCCGAGCCCTACAGGTAAGCAATCATCTTTCGGATAAATGGGCACCAGAGCAACCTCGGATCTCCCATGAAAGATCACACACGTTCTAGGGCAGCAGAAAGGACTGGTCAAAAATTTCTCCAATTCTTAAGACGAGGCAAATCAGTCATTTTTCACTCTATTTTCTTATATAATTTAATTCAATTAAATCTTAATTTTCAACAATTAAGTTAATTTTGATCAATCCACCCATGTTTAGGCAAAAACTTTATATATATCATATACTATCATTGTACATGGACCAAACTTTTCTTAGTAAAATTTCCATCTTTTCTCATTGTTGGGTCGCATCTTGAGAGAGAGAGGAAGGAGAGAGAAACACCGCACGAGACCATTGTCACCACCAGCATGCTCCTGAATGTGGCTATCGTCGTATGTGTCCTAGGGACACGTGAAGGTGGCACCACATATGACTTAATGTCGTGCATGACCTTGACGTACCTCGGTTCCTACCATTCCCAATTCTCAAAGGGCATTAACCTTGTGTTTCTTCGGTTTCCCCAGCTACCTTCCCACAGCGACCGTCCACCTTCTCATCCCCTAACCCTTTAAGTTCCCATCGGCGTTTGCCCTCCTCGCTGGGAATCCACTCTCGTCGCCTGGGAAAACCTTTCCTCGCCTTCCACTAACTGCCAGAATTAGTGAAACACCACCGGAATCCCCAGAAGGCTTCCCAGACACCCTGTGGATCTCTCTTCTCCCTGCTCTTCCCACTTTAACGAGTTCACCACCAACTCACCAGAACTCTACTGAGTTCTCGGTGATCCCACTGTTGTTCTCCCTTCATCTCCTCAGATAACCAGAGGACCTACAAGGCCCTCTGAACTCATTGCAATCTCCCTTTCAGCAGCAGAACGACTGGAGAAGCTTTCAGACCCCGGTAGGGCACCTTTGCAAATCATGTGAAGGCCCCGAGAATCCTTGTTCCATGCTCAGAAAGCCTTGGCACTTCTAAAAAATGTTTGAAATCACAGCACGAAGCTTCGCGACCTCCTGAAGCTCGCCAGAAAAGCTCCTAACCACCTGTCTCTACAAATGTTTTCCAAGAAGTTCTCGCCGAAAAACCTTCACCAAAAGCTATGACCCTCCCTCTCTAAAAACCCTTCTACTATTTTACCCTTCGGTAAAACAGTAAAGTGGGGTTTTCCCCCCATTTTTACCCAGTAGTTCCATAAACTGCCCTCGACAAACATAAACTCATGCTCCGGTCCCCAGTTCTTGACGGCAATAAGACCAGGTCGAGGCGGGTCAAGCCCGAGACTCAAGAGGGCAATCGCCGCGCCCTTCACCCAGAGACCTATCACCGCGTGCCTGCATTAAGGGCCATCACCGTGTGCCTTCGTCGAGGGCCATCACTGCGCGCCTTCATCAAGGGCCATAACCGCGCGCCTTCATCAAGAGCCATCGCCACACGCCCTCGTCAAAGGGCCATCGTCGTGCTCCCTCGTCAAAGGGTCGTCGTCGCGTGCCTTCGCCAAGGGCCATCACCAGGTGCCTTTGTCAGGGGCCTAAATTCAAGCGAAGGTCTAGTTGCACGACCCTAAACTGCATTGTCCTTGTGTCATGACTCAAAACTATATGACCAGGTCCATGTTGCATGACCATAAACTACACAGCCATGGTCCAAACTATATGACCTTAAACTGTAGCGAAGGTCTAGTTGCACTACCTTAAACTACAGCGAACGTCACGGTCCTAGCCGCATGACTTTAAACTGCATAGCCAGGGTCCAAGCTACAATACCCTAAAACTGTAATGCACAACATGACAAAGGGTCCATATCCACAATTCCAATAGAGAGATAGAACACCTCCTCTCTGAAAGGGTATTTCATCAACATCCATAGTGGATTTAGTTGTGTGTAGGAGTCATACCTACACCTTTATCTCCCAATGGGTTTGTTTCACACCAACATCCCAATAAAGAGTCACGTCTTACTATGACCCCCTATCCCAAGGGATTTTAGGGCCCTTCTTATTCTCTCAACCCTCATGAGGTTCATTTGTGCTATGACCTATCATCCTCAGCAGAGTCACATGCATGTCATTGCTCATTATCCCCAAGAGGTCACACTGGACCTCCTAATCTCCGATGTAGTCACGTCTGTCTGCCACTCGTCGAGTGCCGCCATCTCTATCTAAACCTCTCACTTGTATATAGCCTTAACTATCTCAATCCCTAGGGAGGCATATTGCTATCCACAACCCATCCCCCAGTAGCTTTACCTACATGATGACCCACACACTGGTCTGTACTGCATGGCCTTAAACTGTACAGTCCTGGTCCATGCTGCATAGTCATGGTCCAAGCTATATGACCTTACACTATAGCGGAGGTCTCATTGCACGACTTTAAACTGCATGGTCCTAGTAGCATGACTTTAAACTACATAACCACTATCCAATTGTATAACCCTAAACTATAATGCACGTCTTGGCTGCATGACATTAAACTGTGTTGCCCAAGTCCAGTGAGTCTTACCCATGCTCACCAAACGGTGAACCCTTCCACGAGCCATACTCATCGTCAGCTAGTGGGTCACCATTGTTCACCCACCATCCATCCATCATCAAATTTTCACAAGAAAACTTCATGCCATCTTCCCAAGTGAGTCCAAATCATCATTAAGCTCACTTTATGGCCTCCATGAACTGCCATTCACCACCACTACGGTTCAGCTGTATGATTTGCACAGATACCACCACTACGTTAAAAGGATTTGCACAGATCTAGAAGTCACGACTCTAAATACACCCTCACATGAAAAAAAACGGGCATGGTGTACACCTGACAAGGGAACACCATGAGTAAAAATGACAAACGGGCATGGTCACGAAACCATGAGTAAGAGAGTTCTATGGAAAACAAGATCCACACACGGTGAAAACCCTAAAAGGGCATCGTGAGTAAAAACGGATGAAAAGGGGTGGATATGACCACAGGCCATGGGTAAAAGAGCCCAGAAATGGCAAAAGTTGGTGAAAATCGTTTTCACGGTGCCACTTTCCCTGTTCAAGTAAAAACTCACAAAAGTGCGCTTGGATCGATAAGACAGGCTGACACATGACCACTGCCTCAACTGACATTCAATCGCAATCCTGGCTAATGAGGTTTGGCTAAAATCCTTAAAAGCCAGCATCCAATCGCAACACCACATGGCTCATCAGGGAGTGAGAGCCGCATAATATCTATCAATCATCATGGCTCATCAGAGGGTGAGAGCCGCATAAGATACCCCACGTTTCAATATGGCTCATTAGGGAGTGAGAGTCGCATAAGATCTCTCAACAATCATGGCTCATCAGGGGGTGAGAGCTGCATAAGATCCCCCATGTTTCAACATGGCTCATCAGGAGGTGAGAGCTGCATAAGATTCCCCACATTTCAACAGGGCTCATTAGGGAGAGAGAGCCGCATAAGACCTCCCAACCACCATGTACTCGAGCTGGTGTAGAACTGACGCTGCCCCTAGCCGTGGGATGCAGATGTATGACGTGTGCATGGTTCGGTCTGAGAAGGCCTAACTATGGATGAGAGCTCAATACAGCAAGAAAGTTACCCCGAGGTGTGGCTCAAGTGGACAGACCACTAGCCTTTAGATGTGTGCGAGAGGTGGAGGCCCCAGGATCTCCTCCTCGGTGTGTTGAGCCTATATGCATAAAGGAGTTTAGGGGGTGGCCTTGCAGCGACCCTTAAGAGAGATGGCAACCTGCTTGCCTTTCCCGAAAATGGATAGGGCAGCCTTTTGACGTACGATAGCAATGTGACTGGCAAGGGACTTGCATGTAGCAGGGTGCATGCTGTGGGTGGTTGCAAACGTGCTACCAATGAGAACGGCCTTAGTGGAGGGTCCTTGAGAACTAGAAAGTGGGGAGTTAGGGACCTTCAAGTCTTATCTCGCACCAATCCAAGAAAGAACCTGGGAGCCAGATTATGAGTCCCAACTCAAGAGGATTGTAGGGAACGAGGTTTTAGAAACTCGCTTCCCCGGGACAGTCACAAGGGAGGGGATGAAAAAATCTTCAACTCGGATGAACGGGTTGAATAACCCAGATGTCATGGAATGCACTGCAGAAAATAAAAGTTGATGTCGATCATGCAAGAGTGAACCAACAAAGGGGTAGTAAGTTCCTAGTGGAGTCGCCAAATGGTCGGATGCCTGGATCTCGCCCCCTGAATCTAGATGATCGGGTGACACATGTCTCAAGTTCAGAAGATCCGGGACATGAGATAACTCTCTCGGGAACCTTGTTCAAAGAACAAGGTCAGGTACTCAAATGGTGAGAGAGGAATTTTATTCGTGAGGTGGGGTCCAACCTCACGTGGGTCTGTGACTTATTCGGGCTGACTCGTGCGGGCGCTCTGTTAGATCATGAGGTAAAGCCCCCCAGCTGCTTCAACTGGTTCGGAATCACCTCCCTTGATGTGCAATCTCCTTGTTTTCTACAAAGTACTAACATGGTTAATTTGCAAGACGAGTGGGTCAAGGGATGCACCCTTGCCTTGGGGCAAACATGCACAGATGTGCACATCCAGATGCCAGAGAAGATGAGAAGTTAGGGTGATGAAGAAAAGGATTTGAATAAGGAGGGAAAAAGACAAGAGAACTTGACAAGGGAACAAGACTAGCATGATAGCTGGACCAGTATAGTGATCGACTAGGAGTGGTACCAAGGCGAGCACAGTGACTTAAACTGGTGCGACGGAAATACTACTTGAAACTAAGGCCGATATGTCCTAATCTAGTGTAGCAGCAATACGTGCATGATACTCTAGACAAGCACGACAACAATACTTCTCGACAGCCAGACCGTTATGACAGTGCTAGACTGAGTCATTCCTTTAGTCAAGTGAGAATGGAAGAAGGAAGGAGAAGAAAAAAAAGCAAAGAGAAGATGCGATACGAAGAAGTAGGAAGGTCCCGACAGTATTTGGCATCATCACCCACAGCCAGCGAGTAACAGTGTCGTGGCCCCTGAACGACACTGGACACTGCTGCTCGTGGCAGAGGGGGGGAAATAGTGAACTGCTGACAGTGTTGGCCATCATCGTCAGTGACACGAGAATGCAGCAACGACCCTTCACGGGCGGTGATTGGTATCACCATTTGCGATAGGCGCAGACCATGAAAGATAGGCCCACAGGCGATGGTAAGCATCGTCGTCTACGATAGAAGCGAAGAACGGTTGAAACGCACTCAGGCGGCGAGATGCATTGCCATTTACAACAGACACGAAGCGCATCCCCGTGGGTGGCGATAAACATCATCGTTTGCGATAGGTGTGGATGCTGAAGACATGTCTATGGATGGTAATAATATCGCCATCTACGCTGGCGCATGACGTCGAAGACACACTTACAGATGGAGATGAGCAGCGCAGTCTGCGACCCTGAGAAGAAAGAGAGATGGTTCGTAGTCGACGATGCATATCGTCACTCATGACACCAATCTTGGAACCGAAATAGAAGCCTATTCTGCTACTTGAGCATAATCGGGCTCACCGTGTGCTCTCAAAAGGCATTACGCACAACAATGACTAACGTCGTTGGTTAGGTGCCTCAATCTCGCCCTCCGGATTTGGATGATCGAGCGGCACACGTCTCAGGTTTTAGGGGAACCTGGGACTTTGAGATTGCTCTCTCTAGAACCTTTCTTAAGTGTAAGGGCAGGTGGATCAACCGATGAGAGAGGAATTTAAGGTGGGTTCGGGACTTACTCGAGCTGGCTGGTCTCTTAGATAATGAAGAAAGTCCCCCCAGTCGTAAAACTAGTTCGGAATCACCTCCCTTGGCCTGTATTCGTATGTTTCTGCAATCACACACATGGAAAATGTTATAAGACAAGTGAGTAAAGGGTTACCTTACCTTGGGGGAATTTACATGGGCATGCACATTCAAAAAGAGGAAGAGAATAATGAGAGAAGAAAGATTGGGTTTAAAAGAAGACCAAATGATGAGACCAACACAGTGACTAAAGTAGTAGTTAATTGACCCGGTATGGCAGTAAAACGGGCTCGGTTACTCAAACCGGCTCAACAACATTATTACTAGAAGACAATACCAATACCTACTAGTTAGACACAATGGCTAGTCTATCGTGGCGATAAAGCGGGCACAAAAACTCTGACTAGCACAACGACATTATCACTAGACAACAGGACTATCATGGAAGGCTAGTCTCAACTCTTCTTAATCAAATGAAAGAGTAAGAGAAAGAAAGAAAAAGAACATAAAGAGAGAGAAGAGAAGAAGTAAAAGAGAATACAAAGATGGGGAGAAAGAGAATGATGGGAGAAGAAGAGCGTGAGAGATGATAAAGGGAAAATAAGAGGAAAAGACAAACAGGAGGGCATCACACAAGATGATAGGCCCGCCATGCGTGAATGGAAAAAGAGAAGTAGGGAAAGAGGGACATGATAGGCCTGAGGAGGAAGAGGGTGAAAGAGATAAATACAAAATAAGAAAAGAAAAGCGGAGAGAGAGAGATAGAGATGAGAGTGGAAAGAGAAAGAAAGATAGAGATGAGAAAAGAGGAGAGAGAAAGAGAGGAGGAGAGAGAAAATTACCTTACTGAGGGATATCGGCCCTTTCCTTCTCTCTCCTCTCTCTCTCTCCAAGACGCACCCACAAACTCAAGGAAAAAATTGAAACTTTATTGATCCTCCCAAGAATGAACCAAGGGACCTTTACAATTTGGCTTTGCATGTTTATATAGAATTGGGCCCAAATATGAGTGGATGCCAAAAAACTACCCAAATTGAAGATAATTACAATTTAATTGAGTTAAAAGAAATTCTAAAAATATATACAAAAAGACTGTTTTTCCCCTGCCTAACAATGTGTGAAATTTCAAGACAGTTCCTGCTACTGTCCGAGAACTTGTGTGATATTCCATGACTGATCCGGGGTTGCTTTAATGCCCATTTGATCAAAATATGCTTGTTTTCTTATAAGGTTCTGCATGGTGATCAATTTGATATCAACTTCGAGCCATGAATCATGTTTTTAAGCCATGATCATGAGACTTAAATTTTGGATGAATCTGGAAAACTTTAGATTGATAGTGCTCGCATTTATGATTTTTTATTTAGTTTCTTTACTAAATCACATTGAGCATGCCATCATGATCACGTTGCAACAAACACAGCTCGATTTCGTGTCCAGATGAAGATTTTAGCTTCTTGAGTTTTTGGCTGAAATCTTGGAATCCTGTGGCTGAAATTTACAGCAGCTTCAACACCTCCGTGTGTGAAATCCAATCGTTCATCGTAAGCGGGGTTTGGACAAGAGATAGCCTCAGACCAATGCAATTAGTTTCATGTCGATCTGGTATGTGAACGTCATGATTTAGCTTCCAGAGCGAGGTTTGCGGCAACTAAATTTTTTGTAAAGTTTTTCGCGGATCAGCAACTTCTCTCTAGTTTTTCTCTCTACTTGAGTATCGTCATGGGATGTACCACATATCAAAATGCTCGTCTTGATGAGACAAAAACTTGAGCGCTATCCGACTCAGAACTAGTGAGATATAGGCCCCAAAAGTCCCTATCGTGACTCTGAAAACAACTACCTTTAATGGTGTTTTGGTGCAGGGTGGGCACATGGGAATAGTGTGCGGCCTAAACCTTATAAGAATTTTACCTATAACTTTGTCTTAAAGTGCCCAATTAAGCAGAAACTTGACCCATAGGGGTTTTCGACCGTGTTGGATCCAATGGCAGTGGTCCATAGCTATTCGACGCACTAAAAAAATAGTTTTAGTTACGAGGTCCATTTCAGGGTGCTAGAGGCCAATTTTTCCAAAATTGTTTCTTTGTGTCTGTTGCCTTAGATATGTCTGATTGCAACGAAACTTGACAGGTGGCCATTCGGAGTGCTTCTGAAGATCTTGACTAGTTCTGGAGCTATTTTGAGATTGTCAAAATTTCCACTGTTTTTGTCAGGCTTTGTTGACCTGCCTCCTCTTTATTCCGTTTCAAGGACCAAGGTGCTGAAAAATGTGTTCAAACAGCTTGCCTCGTCGAATGTTGTTCCTCAAGAGAAGTGAGAAGGACATCATTTGAAAAGTTTCCTTCGACTTGATTACGTTTTTCTTTCTAGCCACAGGACCACATGAATGCCGAAGAGATCCATGCAATGCTACAACTAGGATGCTCGGACATTTAGATGCAATGTAAAGGTCCATCTGTGGAGGCTTTCGACGGAGAAGAGACTTTTTTGAGGGATCTTGTCGAAGTCCTCACCCTCGTGTGGACTGTTTGTGATTTTGAAGCTGAGGATTTTGTACAGACAGCATTAGTCAGAATCAGGCCCGTCTGGCAATTGAGCGTCATATCGTAGGGCATTGTTCCCATTTGGTCTGGGTTTGTTTGTATCCTTTGGTGTTGAGCCCTGTTTCGAGGATTTGGTTTGTTTATTGTTGTGTTGAAAAGCCTTCTGTCGATGCCACTTGCTTTGTGCACCAGTTGTGCTTTGGCGAGTAGGGTACCTCCATTTATCGAGGTGACCTCCTCTGGGTATAACCCCTACCCACTATTGGGTAGCTACGACAATCATGATCCCCCTCTTCTTTTGAGAGGTTTCAATCCTGATTCTTGTTCCAAAGTCATGGCTGATTCCTTGATGACTAAGGTACCTCAATTTATCGAGGTGACCAGCTTTGGGTATAGCCCCTACCCACTGATGTGCAGCTACGACAATCATGAACCCCCTCTTCTTTTGAGAGAGGCTTCAATCATGATTACTGCTCCAAAGTGATGGCTGACTTAGCTTTCTTGGGGCATCTTCAACAGTTTGAGAGTGTGTTGGTGACTCTCGGGAATAATGGTTCTTCTTCATGAGACTTGTCTTACTGTTCTTGGCAAATCTTTTGTCTTTCGAGTCCTTTTCATAAACGAAATAAGGCAGTTGAAATCGTTTCCTTGAAGCTCGTATTTTTAGGGCTTGCTATTGTGACATCGAGGATTTTGTTTTTCTTTGAGTGTGGACTGAAGCCTCATGTTGAGGCAAATGCTGCATCAACCTGTTTATTGGTCCTAAGTATCCTTTGCGGATTTTCACTTGGATCTGGGAAACAGAGTCGTAGGGATGGTTTCACCAAGTTCCTTTTTATTTAGGGCTCTTGTACCCGTAGGGACGGTTTTCGCCAATTTCCTTTTTATTTGGGGCTCTTTTACCCGTAGGGATGGTTTTCACCAACTTTCTTTTTATTTGGGGCTCTTTTACCCCTGTCTTCAATTGTTACTCACTAGCCCTTTTTTAGTTTTCATCGTGCCCTGGTTTTTATTTACAGATCTCTTTCACTCATGGTTTCGTGACCATGCCTGTCTGTCATTTTTAATCATGGCGTTCCCTTCTTCAGGAATACTTATTCTTTTTTTTGTGAAGGCGTGTTTTACGGTCATGCCTTTGAGACCTGTAAGAAGCTTTTTATCGTCATTCGGCTAAGACGTGCACTATAGTTTAAGGTCATACAGCTAGACCATAGTGGAGATGGATGGCAGTCTGTTGCGGCCGTGGAGTAAGTATGGTGATGGTTTGACTCACTTTTGGGAGATGGCACAAGGCTACCTGTGAAAGATGGATGATGTACGAAAGGTGGGTGAAAAGTGATGACCCACTAGCTTACGGCGAGTATGGGTGGCAGGATGGTTCGTCGTTTTGTGAGCGTGGGTGAGACTCACTGGGGAATGATGGAGGATGATGAAATGAATATACTCACTGGGGAGGTAATGGAGGTGGTGCGAGCACACAAACAGGTCAGTTACGGAGGAAGTGCGTGAAAATGCACGTAAAGGGTGTGTGCACGTGTGTGAGGGCGTATTTAAGGGCATGCCTCCGGGACATGTCATAGTAGTTTAACGTCATGCGGACAGGACGTATACTATGGTTTTAAGTCATATATCTTGGACCATGGTTATGCCATTTAGAGTCATGGAACTAGGACCTTGCAGTTTAAGGTAGACCTCCGCTACAGTTTATGGTCGCATGTTTGGATCATGGTGCTAACCTTTTAACGTCATACGGCTACGACGTACACTATAGTTTTGAGTCATAAAGTTTTGACCATTCAGTTTAGGGTCGTTCAGCTAGACCTCTGCTATAGTTTAAGGTCGTATAGTTTGGACCATGCAGTTTAGGGTCGTGCACCTGGACTAAAGCCATGCAGTTGAAGGGAATGCAGCGCGGACCATGGTCTGGGTCGCCATGTAGGTGAAGCTTCATAGGGAATGGGTATATAGATGGGAATTTGACTCTCTGGGGATAAAAAAGTAAAGCCAGCAAAGGGGTTCAGACGGGAAGGCCGACTTCATTAGGGATAGGATAACTAGGTGTGAGGCAAACTCACTGGTAGTTACAGTGGTAAATGATCCTAACTCCACTGGGGTTAATGAGCTACAGTATGAGTATGACTCCTACTGGGGTTGAGAGGGTATAACATGGGAATGACGCCCACTAGGGATGAGGAGTCATAGCGTGGGTGGAACGACCTAAGTACAACTCCACTAGGAATAATAGGTCACGATCAAGGCGTAGGTTCACAGGGAATAACAGCAATAGGACACGCAAGACTTTAGCATGGGGCATGTGGCGATGGACTGTTTATATCACAACCAACACTGAGAATGATCAACATTGCTTCTTGAACACTCAGCTGGTACTGAGCCTTCTGAGAACAACCAACCACTGTCTCTTGAATACTTGAATGACGCTGAGGTTTAAAAATGTAGGTGGCGCTAAGGGTAGTCGTGCTAGCTCTTAAACACAGCCAACGTTGGATTCCTGAGAATGCAGCCGGCATTGGGGTTACTGAAATCACAGTCGGCACTGGGGTCACTCAAAACACAGCCGGTGCTGGGTACTTTCGACAACATAGCCGGCGCTAGTTGTGGGTTAGTGGTCCGACCTTGACTCGAGACTGACCCGGTCATGGCCATTGGCGTTTGGCCTCCCTGGACATGGCTGGGATTCCCAATTTGAGAAGGGCATTTGAGGGAAGGACCGCCTATATAAAGGGGGTAGCCCCATTATCACTTTTTCATTGAAGGTAAAAAAAAGCTTAAAGTAAAAAGTTCACTCGTGAGAAGGAAGTTTCTGTCCAGAGCTTTAGTAAACACGCAGAGGATTTTGGCAAGGGCAAGCAGGGAAGACTGTGCCTTGCAGAATTTTGCGGGCCAAAGCAGTGAAGCAACTAGGGAGCTTGCCGAAGCTTTGCCAGAGTTGCAGGTGCTTGCAGTAAGAAAAGGAAGTCTACCGAGAAGCAAGAAAATTTCGGCAATGGTTTCGTGAGTTCTAACGAAAGGGAAAAGAGGCAGCAGCGGAAGCTGTCCAGGGGTTTTTACCAGTTTTTGTTGTTTTCCAATGGGCGTAAGGGGTTTCCTGGGGTATTGGGGAGACGTTTACAGAGGATTTTAGGCAATGGAGGAGAGTTTTTGGCAAGAATCCAAAGGATGCATGGAAAGAGACCGTCGCTAAAGCGGGACGATTGCAGTGAAGGTGAACAGTTGTGGTTCTGCATGTGTGAAGATGCGTGTCAAGCCAGGACATGGCGACGGTTGTCAGGTGGCGTGACAGTGCTCGAGGTGATGTGTGCAGAATCTACAGCACATGTGGGAGATTTGAACCCGAGCGATAGTTGTTTTTTGAGAACACAGCCGGTGCTGCCTTAAGATACATAGCCGATGTTAAGAGTTGAGTGCACAGCCAGCGCTGCCTTAGGATACATAGCAGACGTTAAAAGTTGAGTGCACAGCCAGCGCTGGACCTCTTGGAGATACACTAAGCTTTGGGACTTTGGAGACGCAACCGGTGCTAAGTTTCTGTAAACGCAGCTAACGCTAAGTTTCTGTAAATGCAGCTAATGCTATGCTTTTGAAGATACGGTTGACGTTATGCCTTTGAAAAGCCCAATCGACGTTAGGTCTCACCAGTTGCCAAAAGAAGAGAGAGAAGTCCAACCGACGCTAGGAATTACTAGTTGGTAGAAGAAGAGAAGGAGAAGACCAACCAGCGTTAGGTCTCGCTGACAGATAGAAGAAGAAAGAGAAAGCCAACTGGTGCTACGACACACTGGCTGATAGAAGAAGAGTAGACCAACCGGCGTTAAGTCTCATCAGTTGACAAAAGAAGAGAGAGAAAGCCGATCAGTACTAGATCTCTCCAATTTGCCAAAAGAAGAGCGAGAAGGCCAATCGACGTTAAGTCTCGCCAGTTGGAAGAAGAAAAGATTGAAGAAGACCAACCAGTGTTAGGTCTCACCGACTGATAGAAGAAGAGAGAGAAAGCCAACTGGTGCTAAGTCACGCCAACTGATAGAAGACCAACTGACGCTAGGTCTCGCCGACCAATGGAAGAAGGACGAGAAGATCAACCGGCGCTAGTTCTCGTCAGCTGGATCTAGGTGATCGGGTGACACGTGTCTCGGCTTCGAAAGACCCAGGACCTGAGATCGCTCTCTCGGGAACCTCGTTCACAGAAAAAGGGCAGGTGTCCAACTAGTGAGACAGGAATTGACTGTGAGGTGGGGACCCACCTCACCTGGGTCTATGACTTACTCAGGCTAACTCGAGTGGGCACCCTCTTAAATCAAGACATAAAGCCCCCTAGCTGCTTCAGCTAGTTCAGAATCGCCTCCATTGACTTGCAATCTCCTAATTTTTTACACAACACTATCATGATTAACTTTCAAGACAAGTGGGCCGAAGGACCCACCGTTGTCTTAGGGAAATGCACATTCGTGAGAAGTTAGGGTGATGAAGAAGAGAGTTCGAACAAAGAGAGAAAAGGGAAGAGGACTTGATGAAGGGACGAGACTAGCATGATACCAGGATTAGTGACTGACTCGGAGTGGTAGCAAGATGGGCATGGTACTCCTGACTAGCACGACGTCAATACTACTTCAAACTAAGGCCGATATGAGTGTCCTAATCTGATGTGGCAGCAAGATGGGCATGGTACTCAGGACCAATAGGATGGAAATACTGCTCGACATCCAGACTACTATGGCAATGCTAGATTGAGTCTACCCTCTGTCAAGTTAGAAGAGAATAGAATAAAGAGAAGGCACGAGATGGCGTAGAGATGGGGTCCCGATGGTGTTAGACATCACCACCCTTGGCCATGGAGTAACAGTGTCGCGGCCCTTGGACGGCGCTGGACACTGCTGCTTATGGTCAGAGGGTGAGCAGTGAACTATAAACGGTGCTAGGCATCACCGTTAGCAACACGAGAAGGAAGCACATCCCCTCGCGGGGGGGGATGGCTCTTGGTGAAGCGGACGACGATAGCCTTTTGTAAACCGTGTGGTGATAGTTCCTTATGAAGCACAAGGCGACATGCATGGGATGGAAGAGAAACTTGCGGACGATGATAGGCACCGAGCGCACGAAGGAAGCTCGCAGACAGTGATAGGCACAGAGTGCACGAAGGAATCTCACGAACGACTATAAGCATCGAGCTCTCGAAAGAAGCCTACGCACAACGATAAGCATCAAATGCACGAAAGAAGCTAGCGTACGGCGATGGGTATTGTCATGACCCTTCGCTAGCGGTGACAGGCATCGCCCTCTGTGATAAGCAAGCAACATGGTGAGACCCCTGTGGGTGGTGATAGGTATTACTGTAACCCTTCGGGAGTGGCAATAAGCATCACCATCTACGATAGACCCGCAACAGGGTGAGACCCCTGCGGGCGGCAATAGACATTGCTGTCTGTGCTCCTCGTTGAGAGATATAGACGAACAAAGAGAGGGAGAACAAAGCTCGACATGGCACCGCCATTCCCATGCATGACTTGTGAAACCACAGGAGGGGAGAAAGAAAGAAAGAAAGTGGCATGCGCGGTACTGCCACTGCCGCTCATAGCCTCTGAGAAAAGCTAGACGAAGAAGTTGAAAGAGAAGAAGAGAGATAAGAACAGAAAAAAAAAGAGAAGAGAGGGAAAGAGATTTACCTTAAGATGAGGGTTACCGTCTGAAATGTTTCTCTCTCCTTCCTCTCTCTCTCAAGCCATGACCCAATAATGAGAAAAGATGGAGATTTTATTAAGCAAAGTTTGGTCTTTCGTACAATGAGAGTACGTGATATATATAGTCTTGCCCAAACATGGGTGGATTGATCAAAATTAAACTTAATTGTTGAAAATTTAGATTTAACTGAATTAAATAATAAACGAAAATAGGGTGTAAAATGATTGATTTGCCCCTCCTAACCATTATAAAAATTCTAAAACAGTCCCTATTACTGCCCTAGAACGTGTGTGATCTTTCATGGATGATTCGGGGTTGCTCTGATGCCTGTTTGTCTGAAAGATGATTGTTTTCTTGTAGGGCTCAGCATGGCGATCGATTTGATACCAACTTCGAGCCATGGATTGTGTTTTTCAGCCATGATCAAATGACTTGAAATTTGGATGGATCGTGCAAACTTTGAATCGATAGTGTGCTAGTTCCTTGATGTTTTTCTATGATTTTTTATTGGATCACACTAAGCATCGCGTGGCAACAAACGTAGCTCGATTTTGTGCTAGGAGGAAGGTTTCGCAACTTTTGAGTTTTGGCCGAAATTTGGAATTTCGGCGCTGGAATTTACAGTAACTTCATCAGCTTTGTATGTGAAATCTGATCGTTTATCATGTACGGGGTTTGGACCAATGATAACAATGGACCTTATGTGTATGATGTAACTAGTTTCACGTCGAACGTCTACGTGGGCACTGTGATTTGGCCGCTTGAGCGGCCGGAGGTACTGCTGGAAATCTGCAACGTGCGGCTTCAATTCGCATACATATCTCTAGCTTTTCTACTTGCTCGGGCATCGTCATGGGACGTGCCACATATCAAAATGCTCATCTTGACGAGACAAACATGCTTAAACAATTTCAAGCATGATCCGATCTCAGGCGAGCGTGATATGGGCATCGTAAGTCATTGTTTGTGACTGCCCCTTTAATGGACTTTAGTTGCAAGGTGGTCGCACCGGAATAGTGTGCAGCCCCTCCTGTTTCGATCTTCCGCCCATAAATTTCTCCTGAAGTGTCTGTTTAAGCAAAAATTCCAATCGTGTCGGATCCAATGGTGGTGGTCCCACGGCCCTTTGATGCCTCAAAGTTAAGGTTGTAGTTATAGGGGTCCATTTCAGGGTGCTAAAGGCTAATTTTATAGAAACTGTTTGTCAGTTTGCACTGCCTTGAATATGTCGAAATGTGACGAAACATGGCAGGAGACTTTTTGGGGTCCTTATGAAGATATTGACCATTTCTGGGGCCATTCTGGGACTGTCGAAATTTCCATTGTTTGTAAGGCTTTATTGACCGGCTTCTCTTTTTATTATTCATCGGGGACCCATGGTGTTGAAAAATATCTTCAAACAATTGCGCTGCATCTTGAGTCAGCAGACAGTGATAGCTTCTTGGTCGAGGGACAGTGTTGCACCTTAGTCGATGCATGACACTACTACTTCACTAGGTAGATGATAATAACCTTTATACGAGTTGCTGACATTTTTCCTTAAGTGACCACTACTCGATAATCCCTTACGAACACAGCCGGTGCTATGTCTTGAGAACTCAGATAATGATAGATTTGTAGACAGCATAGTTAGAGCTAACCTTTATTCAAGCAGCTGACAATAACCTTGCCTTTTATGCATGACCGTAACACTGTTCCACAATGACTTGCACATGGCAACGAAAACTTGGCTTTTCGTTTCATGGTCCAATCTGCAAGCATCATTTCAGATGTGAAGAACCTCTTGAGGGTAGGCAAACTCGACCCTGACACATTCCTCGGTGAAAGTTTGGTGAGGGGTGAGCCCATCTGGCTCCCCAAGGCTTTGTGGAAAACCAGGTTGTCTTTGAGCATCACCTTTATCTGTGACCCCATCCGTTTTGCGTTCAGAGAAGACAACGTTGGAAGTGTGAGGGTGGAGAAAGCGGTAGGCCTCCTCCATTATTTGTACAAGAGTATAGCTTCATGCGAGAAGAGGATGGTGAAGACCCTAGGTTTGAAGTGGTCTTCTGCTGGCCTCCGGGTGAAATGGCAGCACCAGTAGTTGAAAGGGTAATCTTCTTGGACAGTAAGAGTGCTGAGCCGATACCTGGGCATTCTGAATCGTGCTTCCCTGCTAGCCGCCATTTAGTGCTTGACAGGATACTATGACCATTGCTCAAACACGGTCAAGGTGCTATTGGAAACCTGGAGCCATGTTAGCAACACATGGTTGCTTGATCATGGGGAGGCAGGAATTTCACTGCTGGATCTGCAGTTCATCGGTGGGCTCCCACTTATCGATGCTATGTATGACGAGTTCATACCCCTGAATTTGGTCATTTTTTAACTTGAACGGGTTGGGAAAGAGGACCCACCAGCTGGACTTCAAGAGTTATTTGGGATTTTCCAACTGCTCTGCTTTGAGTCCAAGCATGGATGCGTCTCCTTAACCCAATGGGTGGCATTCTTCTATGTAGACTGTATCGATGAGGTTGGTCCTGCCCGAGAAGAAAGGGGAAGGCATCCATGAAAGGAACCCCTCCAGTATTTGAACTACACAGTGGGAACGGCCACATCTTCCTAGCGGCGTACCTAGTACTCTTCCTGTACAAGTTCACTCTCCCCAAAGGAGCAAACACTATATGCCCAGGAACATTTTATGTAGCCTACGACATAGCGAGGGGAAAGAGTATGCGCTTGCATAGCCAGTCCTATGCAGCATCTGCTACGACTTAGGAGCCATGTCTAGGGGGAAATGAGGCAACGACATAGTGGACATTGAAGCCTTCTCAGAGGACTTCAAGACTCCTTTCCCCAACCACTATGTGTACGGCTGACACGAGGCTTATTTCCGCAACACCTACCTTCGAAGTAATGCTTTGGAGGAAACAATGTGCCCATTTCTTCTGAGGATTTTTGGGCAGAAAGTTGTCTTCCATACTCTTGGTCATGCACGTAGCTTGTTCCACAATGACCACCTTCACATGAGTAGGTTCGCCTTTCTGGTTGAAAAACTTACAAATCGTGCTTTTTCAACCACTTGGGGAAAAACCTGGATGGTGCTCCTACTTCTAATAAGGAGCTCATGTACGTTTTGAGTGTTAGAGGCAGAGTTCTACCCTACTGCACCTTCACAATGTCAAGCTTGAGGGGTATTTCCCTCCTCGATTTGTCCTACAGGACTGGATAGACCAAGGGTTCCCATTCTCGGTATTCTTTGAGAAGCGGTACAACAAGATCAACTATAGAAAGAAGGACCAACTGGGGACTCATCGTGAGACCTGGCTCTCGAGACATATTCGCACGGCTTGGGCCACCTGCTTGAAGTTCACTAAGATCAACAAGTATGTGCTGCAACATTTTGGCAAACAGTGCGAGCAATTGAGGCCCATGAACATCGGTGGCAGATCACCAGTAAGGGGTCTTGGGAAGTCAGCCACCCCGGAAATGGGGAGAACTCCTACCAGAGCTAAGGCACGTAGCAGAGGAAGATGGCGACGACTCCTCCATTGGGGGAAGATTCACCCTGGGCTTCCCCTGTGACAGGTACGTCGTTGGGTTGCCCCGCCAAATTTCCATGGACAAGTCTTTGCCACAGTTTCTTGACATGGAGAAGAAGACAAAGAGAATCTTCGACAAGCTCTCTACTATTTTCTGGTGGAAAGAGAGCCGCAAGGTTCCGAGGTATGAAGAACGATCGATCGATGGCCCTCACAGTAAACTTGCCGCCAGCTCTTCTCAGGGGTCGCTTTTGAGACTGCTGCACCTTCTCAAGCGATAGGGAAGAAGAGGAAGCGAGCTGCTCTGGTCGTTCCTTGTGCACCAGCTGGTCGTGCAGCATAGGATTCGAAGCGCAAGGGGCCCAAACTTCCAATGGTTCAGGAGCCGGTTGATGGTTTTTCGTCGGCAGCTTCCTCGGAGCCCTATGTCTCTCTGGTGGTCTTTGATTCACCCTCCGCTCTGAAGGATTCATCTTCTCTCTCACCTGACATTTATTTCGGTTCCTCAGAGATTCCAGTGGCTAAGGGAGAGTGTCAAGTCCCAATGGAGATAAATGGGGCATGCAATGCATGCCTCGAGGGTACTGCTCAAGGTGAGGAAGTTTTTGTGATTCAGAAAGCTTCTACACCTACTGAAGTAGAGGATGCAGTCATGAAAGGGGCAACCCCAAGCTCTGCTCAAAAGGGAGGACCTGTGGTGATAGAAGAGGCCGAGCCCTTGAGACTGAAGAAGGGCTACCCAAGCAGCAAGAAGTCATTGCATTGAGTGAAATAGCTATAGAAGAGGTCGAAGAGCCAGGACATCTTCATGGGCCTGACCTTGAGGGCTCAGAGGTGGTACCCCTATATACCGAAGAGGCGAGCCATGTGGAAGAGCTTGTTGCTGAAATGATTGTCTTGGCAGACAAGGGTGAAGAAGGAGAGAGGAGAGGCGTCACATCTGCTGAGGTAGAAGTGGAGAGGAGGCCACCGCGGTGAACCATAATATTGAGGCGGTAGCTCCAGGAGGGGAGGTCTCCCTATCCTCGATTGAGGCTGTGGAGCCTACAGAGGGTGAAGCTACAGCACCTGAACATGAGAGCATAGAGCCTGAAGAGTTCATGGGGGGAGATTTGAGTGAGAGGGTTGCTGCTGAGATGCCAGAGCAGCCGGAGGTTGCCCCTAAATCTGCGGAGCCTGAGGCGTTGGGTTGCATCGTCGCTCCCGAGATGCCAGTGACCCTTCTGGCTACTGTCCCTGTGTGCCCCATGAATGCAACTAGGGGTTCTCTTACTGACATCATGCCTGTTGCGCCACCTTAGCCCATCCTTAGTGGAATGCCTTGAATTATCATGGAGATGCTTCGGGTAGGCGTTCAAAAGCTGAAGGAGCTACCCCTGACCCAGGCAACTGAAGTAGCTTGCCTAAGGGGTGCACTGTAAGGACCCCAATTTTTTGAACTTAGACACCCATGACAGTAGGGAGGAGGAAACGCATGCCTAGCACTAAGGAAAAAGGCTATCGTCGCGCATGAAAAGGGGCCTAGTGATGTCTGTGAAAGAGGCCTAGTGCCATCTGTGAAAGGAGCATAACGCCGGTTATAAAGATAGAGAAGGAGCCTAGTGTAGGTTGTGTAGAGAGAGAAGGAACCTAGCACCGACTGTGAAGAGAGAGAAATAGCCAGCATTGACAGTGGAGTGATGGAGTAATGCCGTGCGCAAACTGGTATCGCCGCGTGCTAATGGAAGTATCGCCACGAGTGTAAGAGGCCATTCCATGAGTATATTGTGGTGCGGAGCCTCGTCGTGCGGAGCATCGCCGTGTGAGACAACAATGTGTGGAGCCTCACCATGTGGAGCATCGCCGTGTGGAGCCACTCCGTTTGGCTAACGTTGAGCTTGAAGACGAGGGAGTCTTGCAGCATGCATTGAGGGCGCGGGTTGTTGAGCACATGGCTGTGCGCGGGACGTGTATAATAGTCTAGGGAGTTTCTTCTCTCTCATGTTCTCTCTCTCCCCTTTTGTGCTTTGTAGTAAAGGCTTGACCCACAATGATGCTTGTTCCCCAGGCTTGCCTCTCTCTCTCTCCTCTTGCATACCACTTGTTAATTGTGTGATGCCACTTGTCTCATGCTGCCACCACTTGTCAATTACATGTTGCCTCCTCTCCTCCCCTTCCTCAGCCACAGCTTGGGGAAGTGGCTATGTGAATGAGTTGGGATCACCATTGGAGCACAAGGTAAGTAGACCACGCTATTATGTGTCCATAATATGACGTATGATTCTTATGTATGAAAGTATGACATTTAAGTATGAATTTACAAAGTATGAGATTTAAGTATGAATATCCATGAATTAAGCATGAATAAAGTGTAATTTAAGCATGAAAAAAGTGTGGATTAGGCTTGAAGTTAAGCATGTATGTTTATGTTCTATTTTTCCAACAATTAGGTCTTCTTGTATGATAAGTTGGCCACTGTTATTACTCTGGTGGATCCTGAATTTTTGTTGAATGATGATTGTGTGAGCCTAGTTTAAGATAGAAAAGGTTTCAAGTTGTTATCTTGTATGGATTTGAAGTTATGGGATAGTCTTTGGAATGTGCCATGTTTGTACTGTGATTTTCCAAGGAGTTTAAATGCTTTTGTGATGAGATTTTGACTAAGAAAATGATAACAAATTTGCCTCAAATCACCACGATTTAAAAGTTCCAACAGTCTACTTTAAGTTTTTTGTACTTTATGTTTGGTGTTTAGGACTAGCTGAAATCCTTGATAGTTTGGAAGATATGGCTCGTTTTTTGCATGTATGTCACTGTTAGGAGACTGTGATAATTTTTCAGGAATAATACTTCTATTGTACTGAGAGTTTGACTAAGTAAATGAAGCCCAAATGACACAAAATGATGGCCATCAGAAAAATTTCTTAGTCTATTATAACGTTCGTCTTTACATCTTACTCTGATTCTTTATTTATATAAAGTTATACTTCAAAACATGCTAGTAGATCAACATAGGCAGTTTTGATACAAACACAGAACTGAAGTCTCTGATATCAAGGGTTTTGACCAACCAAATAAGGTCTTTTTTCTTCCAAACTATTACTGTTTGAAATATTTTTGAGTAAGCTTGATATCAAATGTTTAGCACTTTTCAAAATTCTCCCTAATTTGAGAGTTATATGATTAGTTATAACAATATGTCACTGTGGACAACTTTTATAAAACTCTAAATTGATGCCTCTGTCGCCACAGATTTTGACTGATAAAAAGGGGTTCATTTTCTTCCAAACCATTGCCATTTGAATAGCTCAAAAGTAAGCTTAAATTCAGATGTTGAGCACTTTTTGGAATTTCTTCTTAATTGTGAGTTATGAAGTAAATTTTAAAGATAAAATATCTTCTTAATTGTCACTGCCTTCATTAGACAACATATTTCAGATAAAATATCTTCATTCTTTTGATCTTTTGAGGGGCCAAACAAGGTCCAATTGTTTTCAAACTACCCCGATTTGAAAGATAAGTGTGTCCTGTGTAAAATTGGTTCTGAAACAGTCTTCAAATTCCAAATGAATCAAAGCTAGGACTGTATTTACATCCAAATGTCACGGCTCAAAATTGTAGCTGTAACACTCAATCTGTGATATGAACACTATTATTCTGTGACAGGGACACCGTTATTCTATGAATCTGACACTGTTAAAATGTGATGTGCGACAAAAATGGGATATTGCTACTATCATGTTGAGATACTGATATCATCCTAATGATGGTACCATGCTGCTTATGTGTTATGTGAATGGGTACCATCTGTGTGAATGATGGTACCGTGTTGCTTATGTGTTATGTGAATGGGCAGCTACTGTGTAAATGATGGTACCATGCTTATTATGCGTTATGTGAATGGGTTCTTACTGTTTGAATGATGGTAGCATGCTACTTATGTGTTATGTAAATGAGTACCTACTATGTGAATGATGAGGTTGTGTTGTTTATGTGTTATGTGAATGGGTACCTACTTTGTGAATGATGGTACCATACTTCTTATGTGTTATGTGAATGGGTACCTACTGTGTGAATAATGGTGCTGGCTGCTAAGAGCTTTTCCTAACTCCCCGTGATAGGACGGTTGTCAGGATGTGAATGGGAATATTTGGGAGTGTTGCGCCCCTCAAATCTATATGGGTACTCCACAATGGGTCACCCTTTGCCAGTTGGATATTGGGATATTGTGACTGTTATGTGATTACTTGAGATGTGAGATTGACCTGAGATATATGATTACTTGAGTTATGTGACTAATCTGAGTTATGTGTTTGGCCTGATCAAAAGGGCTAGAGAGTGGGTTGTGTCTATTGATTCGGCTATGCACTCTTATTTGTGTGGAACTGTTGAAATCTGATAGATTGCTTGTGTATATGACATCTTACATCTTATATTGTGCCTGCTCTACCATGAAAAGCATCATCCTATAGTTGTGACATAATTGTGATGCATGACTCCTGTTTTATGAGCATGGCTCAGAACCTTGATTTGTGATGTGTAATAATATTCATAGGCAAGGAATCATGATATTGTAATATACCTACTGGGGTTTTAGCTCATTCCTTTGCTTCCACCCATGAAGATTAGCAGCTGCAGGTCAAAGATAGGCGAGCGGTGATCGTGTTTGGTGGACTAAGGCCCATGCTAGACTAGAAGATCTCCTTGTTTTTGTAGGTGTCAGTTGGGCGTCGACCGTACTATGTTGTTTGTGAAGCATTGAAATTTTGTTAATAGGCTTTGGTGCTTTAGATGAATTGTAATATTCAGGATATTGTAGTTATTTGTAGGATGCATATGGATATGAATGGTTTTAATTTATCCAGTTTTTGTTGTTGTTTCTTGTGGGAGTTTGTGCTTTTTCTCGTGGTTGCTTTTATTCCGTGATTATGACATGTGTTGATGCCAATCCCACTTGAGTGACATGCGCGACCTCCGGATGCAATCTCGCACTCTGTTGCCCTCCGATTTAGGACAGTATGGGTCAGAGGGTGGGGTCGTGACATGCCCCAGAGGCCATCCCATATTTTGATAGCGTCGTGAACGAGTTGGAGTGATGGAGGGTAAAGGCTCTACAGGAGGAAGAGACTGCAGCGCGGCTAGGGGCTCCCAGTTGGAATCCTTGGAAGCCTCACTAGCACACAGTCGCGAACTGGCGAAGGCCAACTACAAGAGAGGGAGACTACTGTTTCTCTTGAGTCTGCACTTGCTGAGGAGGCCATAACGTGCCACGATAGGGTAAGGACCTCGAAGTCTAAAATAGCCAAGTAGGCCCGAGAACATGAAAAATTGGAGAAGGAGACTACAGCTTGGGAGCCTGACGATAAGTAGCTGAGCCAGAAGCTGCTTGACCTCGAGTACTCCATGGGTGAAAAGTTGTCCCTGATGGAACATGAGGTGGGGCTGGTGGTCGAACTAAGAGGAGACATCCAATGGGTGAAGGCATCTGCCGAAGATTGTAGAGGAAAGGTCAATGAGATCATTGACCTTTTTTTACAGTGCCTTCTTTCTCTTTCTCTTTTCATTTCTTCCATTGTAAGGACAAGAACACTTGTAATGCCCCTGTTGTGCATAAGGTTTCGAGCTTTCATTGACCAAAACCCCATACGTGATGAATGGTTGGATTCTGCACACTTAGCCGACGAAGCGATAACAAATTCTGTCGCCGAAATTTCATATTCCGGCTAAAAATCCAAAGTTGCAAAATATTTGTTCAGGCACAAAATCAAGCTGCGTTTGTTGCCCCTAAATCGTAATGGCATGCTCAATGTAATTCAGTGAAGAAATCACCGAAAAACATCAAGGAACGAGTACACTATCGATCCGAAGTTTCAAGATCCATTCAAATTTCAAGGCACATGATCGTGCAGTAAAAACATGATCCATGGCTCAATTTTGTATCAAATCGATTGCCATGTCTAGCCCTACAAGAAAACAATCATCTTACAATCAACCGGGCATCAAAACGACCCTAGATCAGCCATGCAAGATCATGCAAGTTTTAGGGCAACATAAGGATTGTTCTAGAATTCCATGAATTGTTAGGAAGAGCCAAATCTGTCAATTTTCACCCTAGTTTCTAATTTCTTTTAATTCAATTTAATCTTAATTTCAAGCATTTAGGGTTACTTTTGATCGTCCACCCATGTTTGGGGCAAATTCTATATATACGTACCAGCATTGTACGCAGTAGAGGACTCAACATTTCACAAAAGAGAGAGTTTTTACTTAATACAAGTTTCTCTTTCCTCTCATTGTTGGGTCACGTTTGAGAGAGAGAGTGAGGTGAGAGAAACGTTTGACTGGTATCCTTAGGTTTGAGGTATCTCTTCTCTCTCTTCTTTTCCTCTTCTTCTCTCTCTCTTCTTTCTTCTCTTCTCCCTCTTCCCCGCCTTAGCTCCCTGTAGGGGTCATGCATGGCAGTGGCAGTGTCGTACATGCCTCCCCTGAGGCCACACAGGTCGCGCATGGGGATTGCAGCACCATGTGCGAGCCTCATTCTCCTTCTTTTCTTCTATCTATTTTGTCCAGTGGGGCCTGTAAACGGCATTTCCCATCATCGTCCACAGACGTAGCTTGAACATATTAGTGAAGAACCCAGATGGTGAAACCCATCGCTGCTCGTAGGGGTCCTTCCCATCACCGCCGGCTATAGGCCTCGACAATGTATACCGCCGTCTGCACGCTTCCTTCCCTTGTTCGACGTTCATCATCGTCCTTCCTACGTCCCACACCTATCGTCGTGCGCCTCGTGAGGATTACCTCCCCGTGTTTCACGAACAACCATAACCGCTCGCTTCATCAGAAACTATAGCCGCTCGCTCGGGGGCATGTTGTTTTCTTATGTGGCCAACGACGATGCCTAGTGTGGTCCGTAGTTCATTCCTCAACCTCTAGCAATGAGAAGTAGTGTTGAGCATCGCATAAGGGCCACGACAATGCTACTTCGTGAGCGGCAACGCCTAGCATCGTCTATACATCGTCTATACCTCATCTCTCTATCATCTCGTCTCTTCTTTTCATTCTCATGTCTCTTCTCGCTTGATCGAGGGTCGACTTAGCCTAGCACCACCATATCGGTCTCGGTTTCGAATAGCATTACCATCGTGCTAGTTCTAACAATCATGCCCGTCTTGCTACTACTCCGAGTCGATAACTTTCTGGCTGCAATGCTTGTCTCGCTCCTTTGTCAAGTTTTTTACCCTTTTCTATCTTTATTTGGACCTTATGCTTCATCACCCTCTCCCCTGAACGTACAGTGCCCTAAGACAAGGGTGCGTCTCTTTGACCCACTTGTCTCGTAAATTAACCGTATAAGTGTTGTGAAAAAAACAAGAGGATTGCAGGTCAAGGGAGGCAATTCTGAACAAGCTAAAGCAGCTGGGGGGCTTTCTTCGTGATCTAAGAGGGCGCCCACCCGAGTCAGCCCTAGTAAGTCCCGAACCAACCTTCAATTCCTCTCTCATCGGTTGTTTTACCTTCCCTTGCTCTCATGCAAGGTTCTGAGAGAGTGATCTCAAATCTTGGGTTCGCCAGAAACCCGAGATACGTGCTCCTAAATCGTCCAGATCCAGAGGGCAAGATCGAGGCACCTAACCAGCTTTGCGAATCCACTGGGGAATTATTACCCCTTAGTCGGCTCGCTCTTGTTTGACTAATATCCTCTTTTACTCTCTACATTAATTTCTATGGAACATAGGTTGTTCAACACATTCATCCGAGTCGGGGACTTCCTTATCCCTGCACTCGTGACAGTCCTAAGGAAGTGAATTGCTCAAGCTTCCTTCCCGACTCTTCTCCTGAGTTAGGACTCACGGTCCCAGGTTCTCACCTAGATCGAAGCGAGAGGGACTTAAAAGTCCCTGCCTCCCCGTTGCCTCGCCCTGGTGGACCCTCCATCAAAGCCTCTTGCATCGGTTGCATAACCCTGTTACCGACAAGTCTCGTGCTGGTCCTATTGCTGAGGCATGTCGGAAAGCTACGTCTATTACTCCCACAAAAGGCAAGTAAGTTGGCGTTGCGCCTGAGGTTCACCGAAAGGCAACCCCTTATGCTCCTTCACCACCTCAAGCCTCCACACCTGAAGGGTCGACAGATAGAGGTAGAGGTCTTGAGATCTTCACCCCTCGCACACATCCAAGAGCTCGTGGTCCATCCACTCTAGCCGAACCTCAGTGCAACCCTAGTGTTTCATTGAGCTTACATCCAGGGCTAGGCTTTCTCAAGCCGAACCCTACATGCACCATACATTTGTTTTCCACAGCCTGAGGTGGCACTAGCTCTACGCCACCTCGAGCACATGAGGGTCGACCACTCCGTCCTCCCTCCCTGCACACACAATTTCACCTTGTGAGAGATGGGCTTCCTCCACATCCCTCACAGACACAACCTCGTGGGTCTTGGCCTCCTCAGGTCGAACCCATTGATCGAGCCCGGGTCGATTCTCAATTCACCCCGACGGCTAACTCTAACGTGCAGACGTACTATCTTTGCAGGTCCTCTCGAATTCAGACTCAGGCTGAATCAAAGACCGGCTCCTTCCCCTGTCGCTCTTTCGCAAGCATCTCGAGCCTTGGTACTCAAAGGTCTTCCCCAAGATTACCATCTTGAGCCAGCGTCAGATCAGCCGTATACCCAAGGAATCCAGGTAATGGCCTGATGTCAGACAGAGGCCTCGAGCCTCCAAAGCAAAAATCTGGCTTGCCAGCTATCCTAGGACCCCATTCTTTGCTCCAGTTGAAGGACACGACCCTTGCATGTTCAAAGAAGGCGCGACAGTCCAAGTCTAAGACTCGATTCTAGAATGATGTCCACAGCCGTCTCAAGGTTAAGCAGGAGAGAGGTCTTCAGATCTTGACCAAAGAAGCCTCCAAGGCAGTCGAGGCCACCACCTTTGATGACCTCTTGCCTCGTAACCCTTTCTTCCTATCCAAACTCCAAAGCTTGATCGAGTCCAAGAGTATTGCTGGGTCGTCACAGCTTAGAAACCATGATCCCAAGACCATCAAGAACCGGTCCTCACAAGATCGGCATACAAGGCTCGAGTCCAGTCGCGGCAGCTTCAACCCCTTCAAACTAACTTACCGCGCACCACTCGCCGACTTCTGTAGTTCCTTATCCCGCCAGGCTCTGACCCTCCAGAAGAGACGATCAGTGTCATGGTGATCAATGACCAGAGTGACGCTTAGGAGGAGCGAATGAACAAGTTCGAGGAAATGATGCAAGGCATCCTTGGAAAGATGGAACGTCTAGAGGCCTCCAGGTCCCCTTCTTCAACCAATTCCCCGGCTAGTGAGGAGACAATTCCCATGCAAACTCCTCGATCAGACAGTTCTACGTCTCGCGGGGTCTCGCAAACCGACATAGATGCTATGGTGGCTTATAGCCTCAAAAACAAGGCCCTAGGAATGTAGGAGACGCCACTCTATCAAAATCCTTACCCTTTGTATATAGATCAAGTACCCTTCCCTCTGAACTATCAAAGGGGAAGCTCCCCCTGTTGAACGGTACTACATCTCTACACCAACATATTGCTCACTTCGAAGAGGCTTGTCGAGAGAAGGCAACTGATGGACGACTCCTCCGCCGCCTGTTCATCAAAACTCTTGAAGGGCTAGACTAGGTACACACATGGTAAGAGATGGAGGCATTGTTCTACCAACGCTTCTACGCAGTCCAAAGGATCTTGGAGACCATCGAAATCCTCACCCTGAAACAAGACCATGGTAAGTCGGTTGACAAGTTCATCACCCACTAGAGAGAGTTGGCAACCTTCCACGCCACTCCCATGATCGAGAAGGAAGCGGTCCAGACTTGCATACAGAACATGCTTCCTGAGATCGCTCTATATGTCGAGGCATCCAATCCACCCTCCATGTCAGAGCTCATCTCCAAGGCAGTTTGTATTGATGGATTATTCAAGCATCATGGAAACCATCATCAGCAACCTGCCAGCTCAAACTCTCGCTCAAATAGTCGGAGCAGCCAAAAGACAGTAATCAGCACAGCCGTCACCATGGCTGACACCAAAGGCTCGGTTCCTGAAACCCTGGATCTTTCTAAGGCACAGGCGTCTCCGGTTGGGGGTAAGCAATAGTCTTACAACAGCGTCCCGCCTCATAAAAATTATAAGCGAAACGACTACTGGTCCCAGCATGAGAATAAGGTTTACCCCTTCGACACAGAGTGGACGCCTGCACTATTTCGACTGCTACTAGAGCAGAAGATGATACAGTTGCCGGAGGCCAATGCTGCTGAGTCGGCAGGGCAAAAGGCAACTGAGAAGTACTTTGCCTATCACAGGAGGGTATACCACCCCACTTACGACTACTATAAGCTCAACGACATGATCGAAGACCTTATAAAAAAGGGTCAAATAAAGCTCAAAGAGTTGAAGAGAGCGTTCGGGGCAACTGTGGTTTCTCACATAGTCACAATCCAAGAGGACAACGGGGCACCCACTATCCTTCGTGCATTTTTCTCCATAATGCTAGAAGAACGGCTCGTCACTCTCAAGCCCGGAAGGCAGCCCAAGTTCTTACCTCTTGGAACAGAGAGCCTTTGGTGTGCGTATCACCATGTACGAAGCCATGACATCAGCAAATGCACTGGCTTCCACAAGCGCTTGGCAGAGAAGATACATCAGTGCCAGGAAGTTAAAAACAACCTAGAAGGACACCCTCGCGTCCCTCTTCCACAAGAGAAAGAAGACATCTTGACGCAAGCCCAAGGAAGTGCTAAGCTCGACCCTCTGCAGGCACTCTTCAAGGTTATGCTCCAACAAGGCCTTGTCACTCCCAAGCCCGCTAGGCAGCCGAGGCATCTTGCCTAGGGTACGGAATGCCATATCACCAAGTATGGGGCCACGAACTCAATGACTACTCTGGGTTCGAAATTATAGTCACGGAGAATGTCCAGTAAGGCCACATCGTTTGTTCGGCTCTCTCGAAACACGTCTAGGTCGTCGCTCTTATTTCAAAGGAAGCCACACTACCAACCCCTCCTTAGTACACACTAGATCCTTCAGAGCCTTCGACCTCTCAGCCCATGAAAGTCTACCATGGGCAGAGTAGGCTCAAATCTTTGAAACGTGCGGCAGTCTACCAAGCTAGAGCTCATCTCCAACCTGATAGGCTGGTCAAGACACCCTTTCAAGGATCTCAAAGGAGACGGCGTGTTTAGGGTCATGCGTTCGGGACCTATGCAAAGCCTTTTAATATCATGCGGCCAAGATATGAACTACAGTTTAAGGTCATATAGCTAGACCATGGTGGTGATGAATGGCAGTTTGTGGAGGCCATGGAGTGAGTATGGTGGTAGTTTTGACTAACTTTGGGGAGATGGCACAAGGCTATCTATGCAAGATGGATAATGATGGAAGGTGGAAATTGGTGACGCAGTAGCTGATGGCAAGTATGGATGACAGATTAGTCGTCGTTTTGTGAGCATGGGTGAGAGTCACTGGGGAGGTAAATGAAGGTGATGTGCGCACAAATGGGGGAGTGCACGAAAATGCACGTAAAGGAAGTGTGTGAATGTGTGGGGGTGAATTGAAGATCACGCCTCTAGGACCTGTGCAAAGCAGTTTATCGTCATGCGACTAGGACGTGCACTGTGGTTTAAGGTCATATAGCTTGAACCATGGTTATACAATTTAGAGTCATGCAACTAGAACCATATAGCTTTGGGTCACACCACTAGACTTTTGCTACAGTTGAAGGTCATAGAGCTTGGACCATGGTGCTAAGCCTTTTGGTGTCATGTGGCTAAAATGTGCACTATAGTTTCAAGGTCATATAGCTTGGACCGTGACTGTACAGTTTAAAGTCATGCAACTAGGACCATGTCATTTAAGTTCCTGCAACTAGACCTCTGCTATAGTTTAAAGTCATATAGTTTGTACCATGACAGTAGGGGTTTTAGATGCGAAGTAGACGTCACTGGGTATTTAGGGGACAAATATGACTCCCTAAGATAAAAGATGGAACTCCATGGGGAATAAGCTAATCGAAGGTAACCCAATTCTTGAGGATAACATATCTTGGTGCGAGACTGACCCAATGGAGATTTAAAAGGGGTCAGCATAATTTTAACTCTGTTAGGGATCAATGTGCTGCAGTATGGGTGTAGTTCCTACTTGGGATTAGGAACAATAGCCTGCTCCTGACTCCATTGGGGATGACCAGTCGAGGCTTAAATTGAACGGTCTGGATGCAACTCAACTGGGAAACATGAAGCACAGCCTGAGTGCAACATGAGTGGTAGGACAGGTTCTAGCATGAACAATGCTAGAACATGCGTGGCGCTAGCTTGAAGAGTGTCACACACAGCACAGTAGCTTGAGAAATATGAGCATGGACACGCACAACATTTTAGCATGGACGGAGACAACACACGCAACGCTAGCATGTGTAGTGGCAGCACACATGGCAATAAACTTGGGACCACAGCTGGTGCGGGGCATTGGAGAACACAGCCGATGCTGGGTCTTTGAGGACACAGCCAGCGCTGGGTCTTTGATAACATAGCTGGCGCTGAGTCATCGAGAACACAGCCAGCACTAGGTCATCGAGAACATAGCCAGTGCTGGGTCATTGAGAACATAGCTGGCGTTGGGTTTATTGAGAACATAGCCGGTGCTGGGTCTATTGAGAACACAGCCGGCGCTGGGTATGGTTTAGTGTTGGGGCCTTAGGCCCGAGCCCGACCCGGTCTTAGTCTTGAGTTTTCAAGGGAGGTAGTAAACTTTCATTTGGGCCTCGGGTCTGAGCCCGACCGGATCCAGCCCACCATGGTTTGGCCTTCAAGGACCTGACTAGCAGTTCTGGTTGGTGGCAGGCACTTCAGGGAAGCTTTTCTTATATAAGGGGGTAAACCTCATTTTTATTGTTTTTCACTTAAGGTAAAACAGTAAGTTTCACTGCGAGAGTTAAAGAAGAGACTTCGGCATGAATTTTCGGTGAGAACGCTGGGTCTTTCATGAAATTTACAAGAATTTGTTGGGGGGAGGAAGGGGAGGAAGAGGGCTCTAGGTAAAAGAGAGAATACTGACAGAGGTACATTGGGAGCACAGAGGTTTTTCATGCCAGGGTTTGGAGTAGGGAAGCAGTTTTCCAGCTAGGGTAGTGAGGAAAACAACGGGTTTGCAAGGGAACTTCAGAGACTCCGGCTGTGATTTTAGGGGTTCCACAGAAGGGGAAAAAGGAAGTCACAACGGGGGGCTGCTTGGAGATTTCCGTTGGTTTCTAGTGTTCTTCCAGCAGGGTGTAGGAAGGGGAATGGTTTCTCAGTCTGTTTTCGATAGGTGAGGGGGAAACTAAGAGGTCATGGGGTAAACAGAGGGTCACTGGTAGGTGATCGGCTGTCAGCCCACACTTGAGAGGACGTGCATCAAGCCACATCGTGGCGGCAGTAATCAAGCGACGCAACGGGGCTCGAGGTTACACATGAAGAATCTATATCACGTGCAGGAGATTTGAACACAGGCGGCGATAATCCTTTGAAAAAATAGTCAACGCTAGGCATTGGTGAACATAGCCGGAGCTATGCATTGGCGAACACAACCGGCGCTAGGCTTTGGCAAACACAACTGATGCTAGGCTATTTAGAACACAGCCAATGCTAGGCGTTAGCGAACACAGCCGGTGCTAGGCATTGGCGAACATAGCTCGTGCTAAGCATTGGCGAAGATAGCCGGTGCTAGGCATGAATGAACACCGTTGGCACTGGGGCTTGGAGAACGCAGCCGGCGATGGATTTTAGCAAACATAGTCGACACTAGTCTGCGCCTTAGTGATTTGCAAATAGAAGTGAGTCCTTGAGCTTCATAGGATGGTTGGTCCCTCGCATAGGATTCCTAATGGCAAGAACCTTTTGAGGGGAGGGGAGGTCAGCACCGGTGAATTTACTCGCGAGAGTCTTGTGAGGGGCGAGCCCATTTGGCTCATTGACGCATTGTGCAGGCTAGAGTGGCCTCTCAGTGTCAGCTTTGTTACTGACCCCGCTCGTTTTGAAGTCCGGGAGGATGATGATGGAAATATCCGTATCAAAGAAGGAGTGGCCCTTCTTCATTGCATGCACAAGAGTGTGGTCTCCAGTGCCAATTTACCCACTTTGAGGAAGAGAATGGTGGAGACCAAGGGGCTAATGTGGTATTTTGTCAGCCTTCATGTGCAAGGGGAGCACTAATACTTAAAAGGGTACTCTTCCCAGACCATCGAGGTGCTAGGGTCACACAAAAGCATTCTGGAGCGTGCTTCTCTGCTATCAGCAATTCATTGCTCAACTAGCTATTATGATCGGTGCTCGAATATTATCAAGGTTTTGTTGGAGACATGGAGTCATGTTAGCAACACACGGCTCCTTGGGCATGTGGATGGAGGAATCTCCCTATTGGATCTTCATTTTATTGGCGGCCTTCCACTGATTGCGGCAATGTATGACGAGTTCATGTCTCAAAAGTCAGTCATATTTGATAGTACTCTGCTAGGGAGAGAGGAACCAACTGCCAGTCTTCGACAATTTTTCGAGATATACCAGTTGCTTCATTCCAAGTCTAGGGGTAAGCCTAGAAAGGCAAAGTGTGGGGAAATGGAATTGTCGAGGGAGAAGCCATTCTTGGAGATTTTAGAACTCCATTCCCCATCCATTATGTGTATGGGTGGTTATGGGCCTATTTCCCTTCCACCTATGTCAGGAGTCAAAGATCAGGGAAGAAAATGTGCCCCTTCTTGATGAGAATTTCTGGTCAAAAGGCTATCTTTCATAGCCCAGGGGAGGCTCGGAGCTTGTCTGGGAATGACTCCTCAAATATGCGGCAGGTCCCATTTCTCATTGAGAGTTTTACCGACCGCGCTTTTATTGATGAACTGGGGAAGGAGTTGGACGGAGCTCCCATGGCTATCAGGGTGCTCATGTTCATGTTGAGCGTTAGAGGCGGGGTTTTTTCCTATTAGACCCCGGACTGTGCTGGGCTGGAAGGGCACTTCCCTCATCGCTTCGCCTGTCGACATGGGCTTGATCAAAGTTGCCCTTTCTCTGTGTTTTTTGAAAAGTACCATGACAGAGTAAATACCAAGAAAAAGGAAGAGCTTGGGACTCTTCGAGAATGCTGGTTTCCAGAGCATGTACTGACCGCATGGTCGACATGTTTGGAGGAGATGGAGATTAGCAAGTATGTGCTACCCCATTTTGGCAGAAGGGTCTGAGTGACTAAGGCCTATGCATGCTGGTGGAGGGCTACCAACTCGGGATACTGAGAGGCTGATCACCCTTGGAAATGGGAAAACTGCAATTGGCATCTAGAGATTAGATAAAGGAGGATCGTCAACGCTCTTGCTTTTGGCGAGATTTTTGACTTAAGCTATCTCTGGAATTGGAAAGCTCTTGGGATTCCTTGAGGGATGGCGGCTGATGACACTTTGGAGTAATTTATTACCATCATGAAAAAGACTGGGAGCATCTTCGATAAACTCAGCTTTGTCTCCCAATGGAAGGAGGGTCGAAAGGTCCCAAGTAATGAAGGGTGTCTAATCCAAAACTTAAACGCGTTGACCAGGAGCGGCCCTCACAGTACCCTTGTTGCAGGCTCTTCACAAGTCGGGAGTTCTGAGGCGGCTGCTTCTTTTCCAGCAAGAGAGAAGAAAAGGAAATGTTCTGCCCCTACCACTACTCATACAGACGACTAGACCTGCTCGAAGACATAGGGGTGCCAAACTTCCTGTGATTTTGGAATCAAGAGGTAGCTCTTCCTCTTTTGATGCATTAGCTACTTCCACAGTGTCACCTTCAGCCCTTTCTTGATCATCTTCTGCCTCTTCTGAATTGTTTTCTACTTCTTCATAGACCGAGGTGGATGAATCTGACCCCTTTGAGCCTATTATCATTGCTTCTGATTGAGAGATGACTCTAGAACTTGGGGTGATGTCTCCAGGTCCAAGGGTGATTCCTGAATCAGATCCAATTTCAATGGAGAAGAATGAGGCTGAAGGCCCTGCAATCATCACCCAAGCAAAGGAACCTAACGCTAACATGGCCTCTGATCCTCAAGAGGTTACTGCCCCGACCGAGACAGGGGCGGTGATAATGGATGATGAGGGCCTAGGAATCTTTCTTGAGGAGGGGCATAGGGTTAGCGAGGCTCTTGAACATCAAGAGACTGCTACCTCAGAGGGCACAGGTTAGGAAGATGAAGGGGTTGAGTTCTTTGTGACAGGAGTTTTGTGTAACAATCCTAAACTTTCAAAAAAAAAAAAAAAACTATTATTAATACATGACAATTCGTTTGAACTTGATGGTCCTTAAGGACCATCGTTACCTTTAAAAGCTTTTGTTTTAAAAGCTTTGTGTTTCCTTGCTCTTGCCACGTCCACTAAAGGACGTGGGCTTTAAGTGTTTAAAGCGTAAATTAACGCTCACACCTGTAACGTAATAAAAGCTTTAGGTGTTTAAAGCGTCAGCTAACGCTCACACCTGTAATGTAATAAAAGAATAAAATAATTGTTAGTAGAATTTAATTTCAGAGAGGTGAAGACACCTACCTTAGAAAACTTATGATATTTTTCTCTCTCGTCGAGACACAGAGAACACCTCTCTCGAGCCGAATTTTTATCGGAAGCTCCCTCTCAAATATTTGTGTGTAAGTGACATCATCTTCCTGAAAAATAGTCTGTTTTTAATAAATAGTGATATTTCCGTCCAGGATCTTTATTTTATAAGTTTTGTGTGTAAGTGACATTATTATCTTGAAAAATAATCCATTCTTTTTAAAAATTAAATGAAATAATTATTTCTGCTTATTATCATTTATTTCAAGCGCGATAAATTTTTTTTGCACGCGACCTTATTATTTTGAAACATAACCTTTTTAATAAAAATTGTGATATTTTATCTATGTTAGAAATTTTGAATGCCGTAAATTATTAGAAATAAATTTATTTATTTTTCTTGTCTATTGTTAGAAAATTTTAAATACTGTAAAATTATTAGAAATAAATGTGATATTTCTGCTTTTAGTAAAATTGTGATATTTCTTTCTACTGTTTTTGAATATTTAGATATTGTAAAATTCATGTACAAATGGCTGCCTTATTTATTAAAAATTGATATTTTTGCAATTGATTATAGCATTGTTGTGAAATGTTGATTTGTGAATTGATATCCCATAAATTGTGATAATTCTGTATTCTTGAAATTCTCTAAGAGTTTTTCCCATACATATTAAACTGGCAATTATGCTAGAATGCCTTTACAAACTGCTACCTTTCTAAATTTGAGCCCAAAATATTTGATTGGTTTTTTTTGCAATGTTATTGAAAGAGACTATTAGTAATGGTTTCAGTGAAATTCATATTAATGATTTGAGTGATATGTTGAGTACATGATATTTTTGCTTTCGAATGTTTAAAGAGATTTA
>NW_006499364.1:3200356-3261241 GCF_000471905.2 Amborella trichopoda
AAATTATTATCTTGAAAAATAATCCATTCTTTTTAAAAATTAAATGAAATAATTATTTCTGCTTATTATCATTTATTTCAGGCGCGATAAATTTTATGTGCACGCGACCTCATTATCTTGAAACATAACCTTTTTAATAAAAATTGTGATATTTTATCTATGTTAGAAATTTTGAATGCTGTAAATTATTAGAAATAAATTTATTTATTTTTCTTGTCTATTGTTAGAAAATTTTAGATACTGTAAAATTATTAGAAATAAATGTGATATTTCTGCTTTTAGTAAAATTGTGATATTTCTTTCTACTGTTTTTGAATATTTAGATATTGTAAAATTCATGTGCAAATGACTGCCTTATTATTTAAAAATTGATATTTTTGCAATTGATTATAACATTGTTGTGAAATGTTTATTTGTGAATTGATATCCCATAAATTGTGATAATTTCGTATTCTTGAAATTCTATAAGAGTTTTTCCTATACATATTAAACTGGCAATCATCCTAGAATGCCTTTACGAACTGCTACCTTTCTAAATTTGAGCTCAAAATATTTGATTGGGTTTTTGTTAAATGTTAATGAAAGTGACTGTTAATAATGGTTTCAGTGAAATTCATATTAATGATTTCAGTGATATGTTGAGTACATGATATTACTGCTTCGAATGTTTAAAGACATTTAGAAATACTTTAAGTATGCAAGTGGACTCATCCGGTTCGCCGGTGAGGTATAAGTGGACCTATCCGGGACGCCGGTAGGGATTAAGTGGACTCATTCGGTACGCCGGTGAGATATAAGTGGACCTGCAGGGATTAAGTGGACCTATCTGGGACGCCGATAGGGATTAAGTGGACCCATCAGGACACTGATGGGGTATATAAGTGACCTACTTGGGACGCCAGTAGGGTAATTTTCTGGAATCTTTGAATTATGCACTGCCGTTAAAATGTTACATGCAATTAAATGATTTGGATTATGTTTAATTGTGCATTTCTGAAAATGCTTGTGCTCGCATTGTTTTTAAATTGACCTCCATTTTGAAAGTTCGTTTATATCTTTCAATCATGATTATTTTTTTAGGATTATGATGAGCACTTATTGAGTAGCCAAACTCATCAAACTATGGTAAACACTTTTCAGGATAACTGCGGTTTCATTTTGAGTACTCGTCAAGGGAAACTTTGGAAGATATTGTAATTGTGCCTAAGCTTTCGTTTGTTACTTTGTAATAGTTTGCCACTGTAAATTTGTCATATCAAGAGATGTATATATGTTTTGACTGCCACATCTCAGGAATATCAGTATTGTAAATTCTTGGGGTGTGACAATTTGGCTATAGAGGATGCAGGCTAAGTGGAAGAGGCCTTGGCTGAACTCGAAGTGGTGACGTTAGAAGATGAAGGCCAAAGGGAAAAAATTGCCTCTGAACTTGTAGAGGCTAAAGTGATAGTTTGGGAGAGTGAGGAACAAGGAAGAGATGCTGGCCTTGAACTCGTTGAGGCCATGCCAGAGAGTGAGAGACAAAGGTAGGGGCTTTCTTCGGAGGATACTGAGGCCATGTTTTGGCTTGATTAGACACTCCATAATAAAGATATGAGCAAAACATTGAAACAGGAGAGGTCACACACTATTCCCGTATGGCCTCACCGAACAAAAACACCATTAAAGGTGGCTAGTTTTATAGTCACAAGTAATCACTTTCGGGTCCCGTAACTCACTCATTCCAAATCAGATCACTCCCAAATTTGGTGAGCGTATTCGTCTCATCAAGATGAACAATTCGATATGTAACACGTCCCAATACGATATCCAAGTAAGTAGAAAAGTAAGAGAGAAGTTGCCGATCCATGAAGAAGTTGTAGAAAATTCAGCAGCAACACGCCTCGCTCGATGAACCAAATCACAACACTCGCACAACGGATTGACGTAAAACTAATTCCATTGTGTGCGTAAGGTTCAGGGCTATCATTGGACCGAACCACGTACATGATTTATAGTCAGATTTCATGCACAATGCCGATGAAGTTATCGAAATTTTTACCACTGGATTCTAGATTCCTGTCAAAACTCAAAAGTTGGGAAATCTTTGTTCGAGCTCCAAATTACTTTCTAATTTTTGCCACACGATCGTGACGACATGTTTAGTGCGCTACGACAAAGAAATCACAGAAAAACATTTAGGAAAGATCGCACCAACGATTTGAAGGTTCTAAGATTCAAACAAATTTCAAGTCTCGTGATCATGACCCAAAATCATGATTCATCGCTTGAAGTTTGTAACACAACAATCGCCATGTCAATCCCAAAAAGAAAACAAGAATCTTTTGATCAAATGGGCATCAAAACAACCTCGAGTCAGCTACAGAAGATCACGCAAGTTCTCGAGGAGCCACATGGATTGTTATGGAATTCCACACATTATTACGCAGGGGTATAGCAGTCCTTTTAGACCCATTTTCAGAATTTCTTTTAATTCAATTCAGTCTTAATTTCCAGTAATTAGGTCTAATTTTGATCAATCCACCCATGTTTGGGCACAACTCTATATAAACCGGTATTGCCTCATTGTAAAACATACGCCCCCACTACCTCTCGACCTTTGCGTGGATTCTTTGAAGATTCAATAAAATTTCTATCCCTTGCTTGAGTCTATGAGTACCTCTCACGGAGAGAGAGAGAAGAGAGAAGAGATAAGAAAAGGGTTGTTACCCTTTGAGCAGTTAACATCTCTCTCCTCCCCTCTCTTCTCACTTTCTCTCTCTCCTCTCCCTCTCTCCTCTCTCTTCCCTCTCTCTTCTCTCCCTTTCTCTCTCTCTTTCTTTTTATTTCTTCTCTCTCTTTCTCTTTCTTCTCTTTCGTTCTCTCTTTTTTTTACCTCTCTTTCTCTCTCTTCATCTTTATCTCTCTCTTCCTCTTCCCATCTGTATCTTTTATCTGTCATCTTCTTTTCTCATCTCTATCTTTTTTAACTCCTCCTGTCAACTAGAGGGAATTAACGCCGATTGATGTTCTCTTCTCTTCTCTAACTTCTTTTATCAACTAGCGAGAACTAGTGCTGATTGATCTTCTCTTCCTTCTTCCATCAGTCGGTGAGACCTAGCGCCGGTTGGTCTTCTCTTCTTTAATCTATCGGCAAGACCAAGTGTCGGTTGGCTTTCTCACTCTTCTTCTATCAGTTGGCAAGACCTAGCACGTGTTGGTCTTCTCCTTTCTTTTCTTCTGCCAACTGGTGAGACCTAGTGTCAGTTGGCCTTCTCTCTCTTCTTCTGGCAAACTGGTGACACCTAGCACCGGTTGGCCTTCTCTCTCTTATTTCTTCAATTGGGGAGACCTAACGCCGGTTGGTCTTCTCTTCTTCTATCAGTCAGTGAGACCTAGCGTCGGTTGGCCTTCTCTCTCTTCTTCTATCAGTCGGTGAGACTTAGCGCCGGTTGCTCTTGTTCCTTCTCTTCTTCTGCCAACTGACATTACCTAGTGTCGATTGGCCTTCTCTCTTCTTCCTCTCTGTTGTTCTTACAACTGGCGAGACCTAGTGTCAGTTGGCCTTCTCTATCTTCTTTTGTCAACTAGCAAGACCTAACGTCGATTGGCTCTCTCTCTTTTCTTCTATCAGTTGACAAGACTTAGAACTAGTTGGTTCTTTTCTTCTCTCTCCCATCTTCTGATACAGTCGGCAATGTCTAGCACCGACTGCATCTTCTCTCCCTTCTTCTTCCTCCTTTCTTACTTCTTCTCTCTCCTTCTGTATGTTCCCTTCTTCTTTTTAACCCCTACTCTACTACTTTTTTGCTCGACTAAAAGGGATGGAGGTTAGCCTCTCATGGTAGTCCTGTCATCTAGCTGTAATGTTGTTGTTCCAGGAACACTTAACCTGCTTTACTACCATGACAGACCAACCATCGTGCCTAGTTAGTCGATATTAGTAATAAGGTCTAGTAATGATCCCGTGAGCCGGTCTTAGTTATTGAGCCCGTTTTGTTATCATGTTAGGCCAAATATCTGTTAGCTTAGTCATTTCTCTGATCATCTCACTTGGTCAAGTTCTTCTCTCCCCCTATCTGTCTTTCTTCTTCTTGAATGCACATGCTTGTGTACGCTCATCAGAGAGGAAAAGGGTGGGGTCTGAACCACCTGTCCCATAACCTTTACCATATAAGTTTGTGATTATAGAAAAGTAGAAAACAAGAAGAATACGAGTCAAGGGAGGCGATTTCCAACCAGTTTTATTATTGGGAGGATTTTTTCGTGATCTAAGAGGGCACGCATGTTAGTCAGCCTGAGTAAGTTCCAAACCCACCTTTTAAATTCCTCTCTCTCCGGTTGGTAATACTTGCCCCCGTTTTCAAATGAGGTTCTCGAGAGAGCGATCACACAAACATCTCTATTCTTCCTCGAAACCCGATAATCGTGCCGCCCTATCTCCCAGGGATCTGGAGGGCGAGACCGAGGCACTTAACCAGCTTGGCGACTCCACTAAGGACTTACTACAGCTTAGTCGGGTCATTCGTGTTTGGCTAGTTTCTTCTTTATCTTTCTTCATCATGTTTTCACATTCACTTATGGCTACTGGGTTCTATAACCCATTCATTCGGATCGGGGATTTTCTTATCCCCTTATTCATGAGTGTGCCTAGGGAACAAGGTCCTTCGACTTAGTTCCCAACCATTCACTTGAGCAAAGACCCATTGTCTAGCTCCCAGGTCTTAACCTGGACCAGTGTGAGGAGGGACTTGAAGGTCTCTCACTCCCCATCTCTTCGCTTTGGTGGAAATTCAACCAAGGCGCCTCACATGGGCGGCACTTATGTTGCCCCACATAGTATGCACCCAGACACCGGTAAGTCACTTACCGATCATGTTTCTTAGGTACGCCGGAAGGCTGCCAGTCCCTTTCTTCAAAAGGCAAGCAAGTTGTCATTGTTTATGTGGGTCAACATAAGGCTACCTCCCGCATTCCTACACCAGGGGTCTCTTTCCCTAGAGGCTCAACACAGAGAGCTTGAAACCCCACGGTTTCCACCCCTTAAACGCCACGAGACTCGTGGGTCACCATCTTGAGTCACACTTCGGGCCAACCCTTATATTACCTCGAGTCCATGTCTAGGATCGAACCTTCCGAGGCCAAATCCTCTACACACCACTCATGCGCATCTCACTACTTAGAGCAACGCCATTATTATGCCAACCCGAGTATATAGGAGATGACCTCCTCATCCTCCTCCCATGCACACACAAGCGGATCCTATAAGGGGTAGGCCTGCACCTGTTCCCTTACAAACACTTGCTCGTAGTTCTTAGCCTCTTAAGGTCATCTCTCCTGCACGAGCCTTGGTGGACTCCCAGGTCCCTCAAGATCCTTCTTCAAGGGGTGCCCACACATCACCAACTCAGGCCTTCCCTCGTCCTCGACTCAGGCCTCCTCATGAGTCAACCCTGCTCCCCCTCGCTCCTTCTTTATTGAGCAAGCACCTTCAACCTTGGTACTCGAAGGTTTTCCCTAACAGTACCATCCTGAACCAGCCCCAATACTTTGGTCATATCTCTAGATCTCATAAGAGAGCTCGGGGCATGGACCTCATAGAAGAACGAGTCCTTCATCCTCCCCAGCCCAAGATGACTCCAGTTCTTGGCCCTCATCCTTTACCGCACTTGCTGGAGACAACTCTCTCCTGTGCAAGAAGAGTTGACTAACTACGACCTAAATCACAATTTTGGCAAGAGGTCCATCTAAACCTCAAGGCTAAACATGAAAGTGGTATGCAAATTTTGACTAAGGAGGTGACTAACGTAGTCAAAATAGCCAATTTTGACGACCCTGTTCGTTGAATCCCTTTTACCCCCTTCAGATGATGAAGCCTGAAGAAGAGCTCTATGAGCCCTGTGTTGTAGTTACTGTCGCAGAAGAAGACCCAGCCATTCAACAACCATGGTCCCAAGACCGTCGTGAACCGGCCACCCGCAGCCACGGTCCCAAGACTGTTGAGAATCGGTCCAAACGTGATCTGTGTACAAAAGTCGAGTTCAGTCAGAGCATGCTGACCCCTTACTACTTGACCTGCCATGTCCGACATCTCAAGGTCGCAAACCTTCTATCGCCACTAACTTTGACTTCCTTAGAGAAACGGTCAGCGTAATGGTTGTAAGCGAGCCCAATGATGCTCAAGAGGATCGCATGAACAAGTTTAAGGATATGGTGTGCACGATGATGGAAAAGATCGATCGTATTGACGCTGCACGCCAGTCCGCTAGCCATGAGGTCAATTCCCATCACTTTGATGGTGTACTCCACGACAGCCTCCTCCATCTACCTCGCAGGACAATTATGGCCCTCATTTGGTCTCTTAGTCTGATATTGACGCTATGGTCACCCATAGCCTAAAGAATAGATAAATTCTAGGCATATAGGGGGCGACGCCTTATCAAAGACTATACCCCTCCTATATTGACCAAGTCTCGTTCCCCTCAGACTATAAGAAAGGGAAGGTTCCTCTATTCAGTGGAACCACCTCCTCAAACCAGCATATCAACCACTTCCAAGAGGCATGTCGAGAAACGGCAGCTGACGGGAGACTTCTTCTTTGTCAGTTCGTCGAGACCCTTGATGGCTCGGCATTTCAATGGTATCCCCGAATTCCTCCAAACTCGGTGGATACATGGGAGGAGATGGAGAAATTGTTCTATCAACGCTTCTATGAGGTCGAGAGAGAGGTTAAAATCATCGAGCTTCTCACCTTGACTCAAGACCCCGATGAGCCTGTAGATCATTTCATATCAAGATGGAGAAACTTGGCTTCCCGCCATCGTAATCCTATGTCTGAGAAGGAAGCAGTCCAAACTTGTGGGAGGAATATGTAACCTGAAATCTCTCTACATGTCGAGGCCCCCAATCTGACCTCCATGTTGGAGTTGATCCTTAAATTAGTTTGCATAGAAAGTTTTCCATGCCATCATGTGCGACATGACAGCCATCTACAAGTTCAACACGTACTGGGGCAATGGTAGCTCTCGGAATACCACAAGGGGCAGCCAATAGAAAGGGGTAATCAGTGTAGCTGTCATGGTCACTGATTCAAAGAAGGCTTCCCCCAAAACTTTGGACCTCTCTAAAGGGGTAACCGTGGCAACAGTAACATCCCAGGCTGACAAGCAACAACTATCGTACAATAAGGTACCTCCACCAGCCAACTTTGATTAGAAGGATTATCTCTCCAGGCATAAGAATAAGGTTTATCCCTTCGAGAAGGAATGGGTCCCTACGTTGTTCCTGTTATTATTGGAGCAGAATATGATCCATCTTCCAGAAATCAAGTTCCCCGAGCAATCTGGCCTTGACGATCAGACGAATTATTATGCTTACCATCGTAGGATTAACCATCTTATGGATGACTGCTACACATTGAAGGACATCCTTGAGGCCCTGAGTCAAAAGAGTCAGATAAAGCTTGACGACCTAAAGAAGACCATCGGGGCAGCTACGACCTCCCATGTTGTAACCATCCAGGAGGAGAATGAAGTGCTTGGAATTCTCTACACCTTCTTCACTATAATGCTTCAGGAAGGCATAATCACACTGAAACAGGCAAGGCAACCCCTTCAACTTGTTAAGGGGACTGAAGATCGTTGGTGTCCATACCATCAGATAAGAGGTCATTACTTGTCCGAATGCACGGCTTTCCTTGACATATTTGCAAAGAAGATGCGGGAGAATCAAGAATCCTACAATCTTTCTGTAAGTGATCCTCAAATCACTGCCTCATCGAGGCAAGAATATCTCACAAGGTAGGACCTTCCCATCAATGATTCAGACCTTGTGGAACCCTCAACTACTCAGCCATGGATGATCTACAAGTCTTTGAGACGAGAAGAAGTTCGTCAAGCTAAGGTTATTCACCAACCCAATGAGACGATTCACACATTACCTCGAAAAACTAGAAAAAGATGGGCATCAAGGGCTACTCGCCAAAGAAACAAGACCTCTCAACCCATAGCAGGGCAGGAATTTCTCAGGCCCCTTCCTCTGTTGCCAACTTTGCTGGACTTCATTCATGGCACGATCCTTTTTCCTTCTTCATCCTGTCAAGAAGACATCCCCATGAAATCTTCCACTCAGCAAATGTCTGATGAGGGTGACGATGTTAAAAGCACTCCTCAACGGTTTGAGCAAGGGAAAGACATAAAAGATCCACTGCACCCATCCAACCCTAATGAGGGGAACGACCTTAAAAGTCTCCCACTTTCCAAGCCTTCTCCACGTTCTTCTCCTGCTTCTCATTCTCTTAGGTCTTCTTCAGATACGACCTTGATATGCCCAGACTTTGAGGCTCTCGACCAGGAATTCAAAGAAATCAATATAAGCAGAACACAACAGAAGCGATTGAGAAAGACCCTGACACAAGCAGTAGAATTCTTAACAGTTACTGATGCCCTGGCAGCTAACGCCAAGGCCGAGCCGCCTTCATCAAAGAAGAGCAAGAAGTCAAAGCCAAAAAAGCCCTAGTGGCCCCTTGGGCTTGACTTCAAGTAGATATTGAGAGAATCAAGAGGAAAAAGCTTCTATTCTCAGGAGGCTTGCCACATGATACAAGTTCGCGAAGAACCAGCTGGCTTCGAGCAAACACTTCAGGCATCCGTACAAATACCGTATGGTTCATATGAAAACACTCTTCACATCATCATCGCTAAACCTCAATTCTCCTGTAATGTTCAAAACAAGCCTCTCCAACCTGATGCTCACCACATTTGAGGTTGACCTTTCCGTCACTCGATTCGAGGAAACCGTAGAAGTTATGACCCACTCTGGACCTCTATCAGAGGTAGATATGTCAGGATCATGGGTCTCTGCACTTGTTGTTGATAAAAAAATCTCTGAGAATGACGATGAAGAACTCCAAGAGGTTTCAAAAGTATGGGAAGAAGGTGGTCAGGCCACAACTGACGAACTTGAGGAAATAAATATTGGACATGAAGCGGTTCCCAGACCCACTTTCATATCACCTAATATGTCTCCCGGAGAAAAAGAAGATTTCACCACCTTCTTGAAAGCAAATCGAGACGTCTTTGCTTAGCACTGTCATCAGATGCCTAGGTTAGACCCTCAATTAGCAGTTCACATTCTCGACATCGAGCCAACTATCAAACTAGTCAAATAGAAGTCGAGAAGGTTCAGGCCTGACCTGGAGATGTAGATAGACGCCGAGATAACCAAACTCAAACAAGCAAGTTTCATCTGTGAAGTCAAATACCCGAAATGGCTAGAAAATGTCGTTTCGATCTAGAATAGGAATGATCAAATCAGAGTGTGACTTTCACGATTTGAACACCGCCTGTCTTAAGGATGATTTCCCGTTGCCATTCACCGAGATGCTCGTCGACACTACAGCTCCTTGCCAGATCTTTTCCTTCATGGACGAATACTCCGGGTATAATCAAATAGGGATGGCACCCGAAGATAAGGAGGCCACCGCATTCTTAACTCCAAAGGTGGTCTTCTGTTACACAATGATGCCTTTTGGATTAAAGAATGCTGGGGCAACATATCAGAGACCAATGATGACCATTTTCAAAGACATGATAAACAAAGAGGTGGAATATTTTGTAGATGACTTGCTGGTAAAATTTAAAGAGAAGGATGTTCACATGAAGGACCTTGAAAAAGTATTTGAGTGACTACGTCTTCATCAACTTAAAATGAACCCACCAAAATGCACTTTTTGTGTGCGCTCCGAAAAATTCTTGGGGTTCATCATTAGACATCGAGGGCTTGAAGTTGAGGCAGTTAATATGAAGGCTATCCAAGAAATGTCGTTAACCACTACAGTTTGAGAATTGCACTCTCTTCAAGGGATTCCCTCATGTTATTGTAAACCCTTTGCACATCTACTAAAGAAAGATACCCCATTCATCTAGAATGAAGCATATCAGGCAGCCCTTGACGACATCAACCCTCCAGTGCTCTCTACACCAGTATTGGGGAAACCCCTCATTCTGTGCGTGACGGCTTTATATGAGTCACTCGGAGCATTGTTAGCACAAAACAATGAATAGGGATGGAGACTGCGTTATACTACCTCAGTGGTAGGATGCAAGGAGCCGAGAGGAACTATCCCCCTATTAAGAAGATGTGTCTGGATCTGATCTTTGCAGTACAAAAACTCCGCCATTACTTGCTTGGTCATGAAGTGAAACTTATATCAAAAGCTGATCCATAAAATTTCTCATGACACGCCCATATTTGTCAGAATGCCTTGCTAAGTGGGCATTATTGTTGATGGAGTTTGACATCACATATGTCCCACAAAAGGCCATTAAAGGCCAAGCCTTGGCTGACTTTCTAGCAGCACACCCCGTACCGACCGACTCTCCTCTATCAAGCGACCTCCCTAATGAAGAAGTATTTTGTGCCGACCTTGCTCTTGTGTGGGAAATATACTTTGACAGAGCCTTCTAATCAGAACGAGAAGGAACCAGAATAGTATTCCTGACCCTTACAGGAGGAATACTGGCACTTTCTTTCTCTCTCGCTCAAGTCGGTTCTCATAATGAAGCAGAATATTAGGCCCTTATAATCGGACTCGAGATAGATTTCGATCTCTACTTGCGGCAGCTCAAGATCTACGGTGACTCCGAGTTGGTTATCCGACAGCTCAAAGGGATTTATGATGTAAGAAAAGACACCCTCAAGCCTTATCACGATACTACAAAATCATATATGGCCCAAGTCGAATATGTATCCCTGAGTCACATACTCAGAAGGCTAAATTCACAGGCTGATGCACTTGCAAAATTTGGCGCTATAATTCAGTTGTCCTCATCAGGACCCACGCTTGTTTGGGTGATGCAATGGAGACACATCGAGCTAAGAACTGAAGTCGATACAGATGACAAGAGAAATATCTTCCCCGAGTGTCCTCCTTATCCATTTGGAACACTTCTATCGGCCAAAGAAGTAATCAAGACCAAAACAGAAATAGCACAGAGTCCAGGAGTTAAGGGTCGAAATCAAGAACCCCAATTCCTTGACCCAATATGCTCAGAAATTGAGCAGGTTAAAGATTGGAGAGACCTTTTTACTAGTTTCCTAAAACATGGCCGGCTCCCAAAAGATCATGCAGAACGTAGTAGTATACGTTGAATGTCCACCAAGTATACCCTCCTCGAAGCTGATGATCTCTTTAGACGGTTATTTGACGGCATTCTTTTGAGATGTATCGACACCCAAGAGGCAAATAAGGTGTTAGAAGAAGTCCACTTAGGCATTTGTGGGCTGCACCAGTCCGATCCTAAGCTCTAACAAATATGCAGGTTGCGATACTATTGGCCATCTATGAAAGCTGATTACTTAAGCTACGCTAAAGAGTGCCAAGTATGCCAAATACACTCCAGCCTGGGTCACCAGCCTCCAGAGCCCTTGCACCCTACGGTTGCGTCATGGACCTTCTCACAATGGGGTATGGATATCGTAGGGCCCATTGACCCCCCTTCAGTAATGGGCGATGATTTCATCTTAGCTGCAACAGATTATTTCCCTAAGTGGGCTGAAGCGGTCCTCCTTAAGTAAGTTCCTGGGACAGCAGCGCCCTACTTTGTTCGACATCATATCATATCTCGAAGTGGCCTACATTGTTTGACATCATATCATATTTAACAATGGCCCTCAATTTAGGAGTCATCACATTGATCACCTAGTTAACCAGTTCAATTTCGAATGGAGGTCCTCGACTATGTACCACCCTGGGGCGAATGGATTACTTGAGGCTTTCAATAAGACTCTATGCAATGTTCCAAGAAAGCCAGTATCAAGAACAAGGAAGAAGTGACATTAGAAGCTTCCTGAAGCACTGTGGGCTTATCTCACTACTATACGAAATGCTACTGATTCCACTCCTTATTCTCTGGTTTATGGGGGTGAAGCAGTATTACCTCTCGAAATACAATCCTTCATTGCGAGTCGCTATTCACCAGGGAATAGCCGAAGATGCGATAGTCAAGCTCCGGTATCAAGAATTGGATGCACTCGATGAAAAGAGACTAGAGGCTCAGCAGAACCTTGAACTCAACTAAGGGAGAATGAAGAGAGCTTTTGACAAGTCAGTCAAGATCTGCTCATTCACCCATGGTGATTTAGTCTTAGCAGTCAAGAGGCCTATTGTTATGCATGGTGACGTAAAGTGAAGTTTGAGCCTAAGTGGGAAGGTCACTTTATAGTAAAAAAGGTTTCGCCCAATGGGGCCTACATAATAGCACATCCTGGTGGAGAAGAGGTGATGTCCCCTTATCAACAGGCGATACCTAAAGAAGTACTATCCATGATGCATATTCAAAAGAAAGGGAAAATAAGCAACATAGTCCAAACAAAATTCTAACTTTTTTTCTTTTAAATTGTAGTAAAAATGAGTTACAAGTTACAAGAACCTATTAATAGGCAGGTTACAAGTCTCTTGCGTCTGAGGATAAGAGGACGGTTACAAACCAAAAATTGTACTCTTGCATCTGAGAGTAAGAGGACGGTTACAGGCTAAAACAAACATATGTCCCATGAGGCAAAAGCAAACCCACAAAGGAAGGACCTCCTCATGAAGAAGAAGTGAAACCACTTGGAGAGTTAGCTTTCATTCATCAGACGAGTAAGAGGATGGTTACAGGCGAGATGACAAAGCAAAACCACTCCAAGAAGTTAGCCTCAGTCCATCCGATGTGTATGTCAAACATACAAGCCAGATAACTCATTTGACGTGTATGTTGAACATACGACATAGGATCCATTCGACATGTATATAAAACACACAAGAGTAGCTACCCTGGCAAGAAGCTGGCCTATGACGGAAAGCATGACCTGTTCACAGTGGATTCCCTTCCATAAAACAACATTGACCTCACTGTTATTTTAGAGGATTGGCTTCCAACAGGTACCGCAAGCCACGCTCCATCCTTCTCCACTTTTTGCTGGCCCATGGACACCGCTGTACGTAGCTCATCTCCGAACGACACGCACCTCGCACCTGACTTACTGAAACATGCAAGCGTCAATCTTTGCATCGTGATAAGTCACACGTGCGGATCAACGCCGATTGAAGCTAGCACCAGTCGGGTCCTCTAGAGGCTAGCACTGGTTGCGTGCCCAACCCCTAGTGCCGGTTGTTTTGCTTGAGGGTCGGTGCTAGTTGTATCAGAACTCCAAATCATCAGCGCCAGTTACCTTATCGCTAGTTAGACTTATTTTAGTGCTGGCCATGTCGTGATTGTTCTCCTCTCGAGACTCCTCGTTTTTGTACCTCCTTAAATGGTCACAGGATTTCCAAGGACGACGGTTCACCTCTAACAACCGTACGCCTTCCTTGCGACAGTTCACCTCCAACAATTGTATGCCTTCCCCACGACGTTTCACCTCGTACAACCATATAGCCCAACTCCTACGACTGCTCATCTTTCGTCGAAATTGTTCCCACATGGTTGGAAACTCATAGGAAAACTTTCTCGCCTATCTTCTTGGCCTGAACTTCACCAGAACCTCATCGGGAAACCTCTGCGACACCACTAACAGTGTCAAAAAGTGGAGATAACCCCGGTAAAACCCTTGAAAGTTCCCAAAACCTTCTACAACACCACGAGTGGTGTTGAAAAACATCCACGACTGCTGGGAACCCCTTAAAGATTCCCAGAAAGCTCTCAAGACGTGCTAATATACTCACTGATGTGTTTCCCGCCTCATCCTGAAAGGAAAATGATAATCGGAGCCTCCCCTGCTTCACGAAAAGATTCCCAAAAAGCTCTCCTTTCCCTACTACTTTCTTCGCATACTCACCGAATTCTTGGCGAAGTTTGTTCAACGAAGGTCTTCTTTGCAAGACCCTTGACCGGACGCCTACTGCCTGCTGAAGAACCTTCCTCACAGAGACTATTGTTGAAGTCCCACTGCTTTCTGGAAACTACAAACGAGTGTTCTCTCCTCACAGTTAAAGAAAACTTGTGCTTAAGTTTTTTATACCTTTGGTGAAAATAAGGGAAAACGGGATTTTACCCCCTTATACAGAATACACTGCCTTGTAATGCCCCTCACAAATTGGGAAGTTCAGTTTCTTTTAAGGGAAGCCAAAAGACAACAAGCCGGGTCAGTCTATACATGAGGCCCGAGGTATCTCTCATCAATCCATCCTCAGCACCGATTGACGCGACGCCAGATGGATTTCCAAAACAACCCTAGCACTAGTTGACTTATCGCCGGGCGTGTTTCCAAAACCATCCCTAGAGCCGGTTGAAGTAGCTCCTGGTAAATTTCCAAAAAACCCTAGCACCAGTTGACTTAGTGTCGGGAGTGTTTTCAAAGACAACCTTAGCGCCAGTTGACTTAGCACCGGGTGCGTCTCCGAAACGACCCTAGCGCAGGTTAACTCAGCACCAGTTGACTTCAGATAATATCATTGGTCATTCACAATGCCAACTGAACAGTGCCTATTGTGTTAGAACTCAACGTCAGTTGTGTTGTGAGAACTCAACACCGATTGATAATTCGCAATAAACCATCCGTGCTACACATGTCGTCGGTCGTATTTTAAGCAGTGTATGCCCTACCACTATCCCTAGCGGACTTGCACCCAAGCCGTTGTACCTAAACTGGGACCTCCCCAATGGAGTCTTGAGTTTTCCCTTATCCCCCACTTTAAAACTGCATAACCACGGTCCAACTATATTACCTTAAACCATAGTGCACGTTCTGGTCGCATGACAGTAAACTGCTTTGCCCAGGTCCTGGAGGCATGACCATAAACTCGCCCCCACATATGCGCACACACCTTTACGTGCACTTTCACCCACGCCTTTCCTAACCTACCTGTTAGTGTGTTCACGCATCAGCTTCATTTCCTCCCCATGAGTTCATCACCAAATATCATTCCCCAGTGAGTCTCACCCATGCTCAAAAAATGGCAAACCATCCCATTATCTATACTCGTTGTAAGTTAGTAGGTCACCATTGTCCACTCACCTTTCATACATCACCCATCTCTCATGGGTAGTCCTCGAGCCGTCTCCCCAAGTGAGTCAAACCACCACCATACTCACTCCATGATCTTCATTGACTGCCATCCATGACCATTACGGTCCAACTATATGACCTTAAACCGTAGCGCACATCCAGGCCGCATGACGTTAAACTGTTTCGCATGAGTCCTGGAGACATGACCTTAAACACACCCTCACAAATAAAAATAAAAAAAATAACGGGCATGGTGTATACCTGAACAAGGGAAGGCTATGAGCAAAAATGATGGACCAGCATGGTCACGAAACCATGACTAAAAAAGTTTTGTGAAAACAATCGAGCGTGGTTAAAACCCAGAAGGACATCGTGAGTAAAAATGGAAAAAAAGGTTGGACATGGACAATAGATCATGGGTAAAAGAGCCCCAAAATAAAAAACAAGGAACTTGGTGAAAACTGTCTCTACGGCGCCGCTTCCCAAGTTCAAGGGAAATTTTGTGAAGGACGCTTAGATAAATAAACAGGTTAATGCAATATTCGCTTCCACAGGTGACTTTAGCCAGCACTCCGTTCATCATCAAGACGTCCAACAGTGTGTAGAAATTTAAATCATCCTTGGACATTCCTTCTTCAGTCCCAGGTGAGCAAGTAGCCCAGTCGACATCCTTCTTCAGTCTTGGGAGAGTAGGTAGCCCAATCAACGTCCTTCTTCAATCCTAAGTAAACGGGTATCCCAGTAGACATCCTTCTTCGGTCCTAGGTGAATAGATAGCCCAGTTGACGTCCATCTTCAATCATGGGTGAATAGGTAGCCTAGTCGATATCCCTCTTCAATCCTCGGTGAATAGGTAGCCCACTCAACGTCCCTTTACAGTCTTGGGTGAATAGGTAGCCCAACGGACATCCTTCTTCAGTCCTGGGTGAATAGGTACCCTAGTCAACTTCCTTCTTCAGTCCTAAGTGAATAGGTAGCCCAGTCGATGTCCCACTTTAGTCCTGGGTGAACAGGTAGCCCAACCGACATCCTTCTTCAATCTTGAGAGAATAGGTAGCCCAATCGACTTCCTTCTTCGGTCCTGGGTGAATAGGTAGCCCAACCGACTTCCTTCTTCAGTCCTGGTTGAACAGGTAGCTCAATCGACATCCTTCTTCAGCCCTCATTGAATAATTAGCCCAGTCGATGTCTCTCTTCAGTCTTGGGTGAATAGGTAGCCCAGCCGACATCCTTCTTCAGTCTTGCATGAACAGGTAGCCCAATCGACATCCTTCTTTAGAGTTGAGTGATAACGTAGCGTAGTCATTATCCCTTCTTCAAGGACCTTCTCCCCATGCATGGAGTGTGCTTGCCTTCTCCTTCTCTTATAGACCTCTTCCTCATGCATGGAGTGTGCATGCCTTCTCCTTCTCTTATAGACCTCCTCCCCATGCATGGAGTCTGCATGCCTTCTCCTTCGCTTATAGACCTCCTCCAGATGCATGGAGTGTGCATGCCTTCTCCTTCTCGTATAGATCTCCTCCCCATGCATGAAATGTGCATGCCATCTCCTTCTTCTAATATAGACCCCTCTCTCCATAAGGCTAGGTGACAAAGTAGCCCAGTCATCATCCTACAAAGGTAGAAACTGACAAAACCAGAGAGGAACCTATCAAAGACTTTAGCTCGCCTAGCCGGCACGACTAGACCTTTGGGATCGGCTAATAGAACCATCCACCGACTGGACTCGATAGATGAGACCAATAGTGGTACTCTGATTGTCAAAAGTAAACCTGGTGTAGCAGAAAACAAACATCATCAAAAACATCTCTTCTCCCCCTAAAGTCTCCATTGATGGACCCACGAACAATGCATCACTACGTTTGAGCAGCCTAGTTAAACCATTACGTGAATCTCATCGACGTTCAAGTGGTCCTGTGACTAAGAAGGAAAAAATTAAAGGTCGACGAATACTTTTCAAATGATTGTCCTTCTTGCTTCTCTAGAAGCACAACAGTCGGCGGGGCAAGTTGTTTGAACATATTTTTCATCACCTTGGTCCTTGATAGGAAGAAGGTAAAAAAAGCCTACAAAACAGTGGAAAATTCCTGACAGTCTCAAAATGGCCCCATAATTTCTCAAGATCATCATCAACACTTCAAAAGACTACCTGCCAAGTTTCATCACGATGGAACATGTCCAAGGTAGTGAACACGAAGAAATAGATTTCAGAAAATTGGCATCTAGCACCCTGAAAATGGACCCTACAACTAGAGCTACATTTTCAGTGTCTCAAATCCATGTGGAGCCACTGTCATTGGATCCGACACGGTTGAAAACCCCTATGGACCAAGTTTCGGCTTGATCAGACACTCCTGAACAAAGATATGAGGAAAACATTGAAACAAGAGAGGTCGTACACTATTCCCGTATGGCCTCACTGCACCAAAGCACCAATAAAGGTTGTTTTTACAATCATCAGCAGTCACTTTTGGGACCTGTAACTCACTCATTCCAAATTGGATCCCTCCCAAATTTGGTGAGCGTATTCATCTCATCAAGACGAACAATTCGATATGTGGCATGCCCCTAGACAATATCCGAGCAGGGAGAAAAGCTAGAGAGAATTTTTCGATCCGTGAAGAAGTTACAAAAAATTCAGCAGCGACACGCCTCGCTCGATGAACCAAATCACGACGCTCACGCAACGGATCGACTTAAAACAAATTCCATTGTGTGCACAAGGTTCAGGGCTATCATTGGACCGAGCCACATACATGATGGAAGGTCAAATTTATGCACGAAGCTGACAAAGTTACTGAAATTTCGGTCGTTGGATTCTTGATGCTAACCAAAACTCAAAAGTTGTTAAATCTTTGTTCGAGCTCCAAATCGCGTTCCGATTGTTGCCACGTGATCGTGATGACATGCTTAGTGTGCTACAATGAAGAAATCATAGAAAAACATTAAGGAAAGTTCACACTATCGATCCGAAGTTTTCAAGATTCAAACAAAACTCAAGTCTCGTGATCATGACTAAAAAACATGATTCATTGCTCAAAGTTGGTATTAAAACACTTGCCATGTCGAGCCCTACAAGAAAACAATAATCTTTCGATCACACGGGCATCAAAACAACCCCGAGTCAGCCACAAAAGATCATGCAAGTTCTCGGGTAGCCACAGGGATTGTTTTGTAATTTCACACATTGTTGGGCTGACGAAAAACAGTCCTTTTGCACCCATTTTTAGAATTTCTTTTAATTCAATTAAATCTAATTTTCAATAATTAAGTCTAATTTTAATCAATCCACCCATGTTTGGGCACAACTCTATATAAACAGGCACTGCCGCATTGTAAAACAGACCCCCCACCACCTCTCGGTCTTTGAGTGGATTCATTGAATATTTAATAAAATTTTGATCCCTTGCTGGAGCTTGTAATTATGTCTTCGAGAGAGAGAGAAGAGGGAGGAAACAGATCGGTACCCTTCAAGTAAGTAACTTTCTCTCTCCTCCCCTCTCTTTTCTCTCTTTCTCTCTCCTCTCTTCTCTCTCTTCTCTTTCTTTCTCTCTCTTCTCCCTCTCTTTCACTCTCTTCGTCTTTATCTCACTCTCTTCTTCTTCCTATCTCTATCTTTTTTCTCTCTCATCTTCTCTTCTCGTCTCTATCTTCTCTAACTTCTCTTGTCCACTGGCGAGAATTAGAGCTGATTGATCTTCCCTTTCGCGTCTCTATCTTCTCTCAACTAGCAAGAAATAGTGCTGGTTGATCTTCCCTTGCTTCTTACATCAGTCAACGAGACTTAACGTCGGTTGGCCTTCTCTTCTGTCGTCAATCCGCGAGACCTAGCACTTGTTGGCTTTCTTCCTCTTCTTGTATCAGTCGACGATACCTAGCACCGGTTGGTCTTCTCCCTTCTTTTCTTCTGCCAACAGGCGAGACGTAGGGCCGGTTAGCCTTCTCTCTCTTCTTCTGGCAAACTGGCGAGATGTAGTGCCGATTGGCCTTCTCTCTCTTCTTTTGTCAACTTACGAGACCTAGCATCGGTATGTCTTCTCTTCCTTGACCAGTCGATGAGACCTAGTGTCGTTTGGCTTTCTATCTCTTCTTCTATCAATCGGTGAGACCAAGCACTGGTTGGTCTTCTCCCTTTGCTTCTTCTGCCAACTGGCAAGACCTAGTGCCTGTTGGCCTTCTCTCTCTTCTTTTGAAAACTATGAGACCTAACACTGATTGGCCTTCTCTCTCTTCTTCTATCAACCGTCGAGACCTAGTGCCGATTGGCTTTCTTTCTCTTTTTCTATCAGTTGGCGAGACCTAGCACCAGTTGGTTCTTTTTCTCTCTCTCTCATCTTCTCATACAGTCGACAATGTCTAGCATCGAATGATGATCGCAGCGCGCGGCAGAGCAGGTGAGTGCACGACGGTAGGCGCAGTGAAGGCGCACGATGATAGAAAAGAAGGAGAGAAGGCACGCAACGATAGAGGGGGTAACGCCCCATGTGCACGTGAGCTGAAGGATGGGCAATGCCATGTGGGTATTGCTGGCTGAAGAAAGGGTAAGCCGCAACACATGGCTTGGGCGTGCATGAAGAGTGTTTGCCACTTGTCGTGCTTTGGGTGCCACTTACCCAACCATTAACACCACTTAGCCTTTGCCCCATCCATGAGCACTTAGTCACCACCCTCTCACCCATGCCATTTATCTCCCTACATCTCTCTCTCTCTTTCTCTCTCTCTAAGGCAAGGTTAGGAAAGATTGGTGTGCAGTCATTGATGGGTGGGTGTGAGCTGTGCAAGAAGAGTTTGTTAGAAGGCACCACTACTGGTCAGGAATGTGGATACATCTCAATTGCTTGGTAGTCATAAGGATGTATAAGCCTTATGCTTCTGAGATGAGTAATGAATGTGTAAGTGAGGTAGAAATGAAGTTATGCTTCAAAAATGAAAAGATATATCATTATTGAAATGAAACAATTTTGTCCACTGTTGAAATTCTTTACAAAAATGAAGTTATGCTTCAAAATGAAAAGGTATATCATTATTGACTATTTTCCTAGATTTTTCAGTAATAGCACTGTGGCCACTGATTTTAACTAGCCCAACGATATATCATTACTGAAATCGTCATAAGTTGTCTCACGGTTTGAAAGTTATAATGATATGAAGCAGGATACGTCGTTGTCCTCTATACAGAGCAAGGTGCAGCTAGTTAACCCTCACCTCTTTGAACCTTTAAGATGTCAAACGGGGTCCAATTGTCTTCAAACCAATCCCATTATCATGCGAGCTAAAGCATCAAGCGGGGGAGGGTCACCAGGAGGGGGGCGCTCCCCTCCTTGGTGGGGTGGGAGGTTAGGCAAGGATAGGTGTGTTTAGTACAAAATTTGTTTTGGAACCATCGTCAAACTTTAAAGGATCCACAGTTACGACCCTAATGGTAAGCGCTTATCAATGCCTGTGACGGAAGGAAATAGAGCGGTAAGGCTTAACTAGAATAATGTAACTATTATTAGGGTACTATCATAGTGATATTGCTTAAATATGATATGCCTCTATCAAAATGTGATAATGCTCCTATCCTGATGAGATACTAATATCATCATAATGAGATACCATGCTGCTTATGTGATATGTGAATGGATATCTACTGTATGAATGATGGCATCATGCTGCTTATGTGATATGTGAATAGATACCAACCGTGTGAATGATGGTATCAGGCTACTTGTGTGATATGTGAATGGATACCAACTGTGTGAATGATGGTATCATGTTGCTTGTGTGATATGTGAATGGATACCTACTGTGTGAATGATGGTATCATGCTTCTTGTGTGATATGTGAATGGATACCTACTGTGTGAATGATGGTATCATGCTGCTTCTGTGATATGAGAATGGGCACCTACTATGTGAGTGATGGTGCTGGCAGCTGCTTGATGGGAAGAGAACCTATTGTGTGAATGATGGTGATGGCAGCTGCGATCTTCCCCTAACTCCCCATGATAGGACTGGAGTCAGAATGGGAATAACTGGGAGGGTCGCACCCCCTAGATCTATATGGGCACTACGCATGGGGTAACCCAATGGTAGTGTAACACTGTCTCACCATAAGGGCATAAGGAGAGCGTCGTGTCTTGTATGGCCATTGCTTATCGAAAACCCATAGCGCGCCAGGGATGTGTGTCTGTGTGTGTGAGGTCATTACGAAGTGGGGCACACACTTATCATTGTCCTCCCTCTTGCAAGACGGTAGAGGTTTCAAGCAACAAGATTGGCTTAGCCTAAGTGATGGGACTTCTACTTCAAGAGTAGACCTTACTAGTTTTATAGCTGTGATCTGTTGTCCTTACTGTCCTGCTTTATGTAAGGTGATTGTGACTTATGCATTGTGTATTGAACTGCCTTTATCATATTATTGTTTGCGTGCTGAGGAGCATGTTGAAGAATTTCACATGATACCTCATGAATATATATATGACAAGTTTGGGATGCCGTCCTCCGAAGACTTTCATAGTTTGTTTTGGTGGTCTTAGTATATGATGTATATTTTATTTTGTGTATGTTTTGGCAAGTTGCGCCTTGAAGGAGTTGTAATGACTTTTGATGAATGAATGAATGAGATGGCTGTACTTTTGATTAGATAATTGTCTGTTGTATGAATGTATTCTAGTTTTCTTTCTTTGTTTGCTCTTGATTCCATGTTTTCATGCATTAAGACATTCTCACCTGAGTGATGTTCACGACCTCCGATCATGATCCTGCGCTTTGTCACCCTCCAACAAGGTCCGTAGGTCGGGTCGTGACAGTTATGGTATCAGAGTAGCCAGGATAGGATTCTTGGCCTACGGAGTCTTAAGAGTTTCAGTAGGATAGTTCTTTGATAGGCTGGGTGTTTATGTTTTATGTTGGAGATGCCGAGGACTTGTACCAACAATGTGAGTTCAAGTAATGGGGACAACGAGGCTTTCGATGAACTCATCAAAGCTTTGGGGGCTATTACACAAATGATAAGAGAACAAATGATAAGAGAAGTTATACTGTCCCCGTCTACCCCCACCTCTGATATGATTGATAGTAATCTGATAAAAAGGTTTAGGAGGCTAGCACCTCTAAAGTTTGCAGTTAATGGGGGAGTAGAAAAGGTTGAGAGATGTAGAAGGCAGATGGAAAAGATGTTTAAAGTTCTAAATTTCATCGACAAGCGGAGAGTTAGGCTGGGTACCTTTATGCTCGCAAGGAGAAGCTGAGCACCATTCGAGCTCAATAAAATAGTCACGGGAAGGGTCAGGAGTCGTGACTACTTGGGAGAATTTTTTAAAAGCCTTTTATGAGAAATATTTCCTAGACACTGTAAAGGAAAGGAAAGAAATATAATTCATAGAGCTGCAACAGGGGAATATGTCTGTTAAGAAATATGCAGTGAATTTTGCTGAACTCTTCATATATGCGTCGCATATCATTAGTTTTGAGGCGTGAAAGTCTAATAAATTAAGAGGGGCCTTCTGCCCGATATAAGGAGAAGGATTATCGCAGCAAACCTCAAGACCTTCTCCTCGCTAGTGAACCTGACTCTATAGATGGAGAAGGATGATGATACCTTTCGGGCAACAAGAAATGGAAGGTTGGGAGTCTCTCAGTCCAGGGTTTTTAAGAAGAAGGCACGACCACCTCCAAGGAGAGAGTTGAAGGGGAGAAACAATCGAAGTGGTGTGAGGGGCAACCGATGCCCAATTTTCTCTCACTGTGGTTTGGGAATTCATACGGCGGCTGAATGCTTCAAAAAGACTAGGACCTGCTTTCGGTATGTCAAATTGGGCCATTTAGTGAAAGACTGTCCCATCAGGGGATCAGTGGACTGACTGAGGACTCAAGGGCAGGTGTTCGCCCTGATCGAGCAACAGGCTAAGGCGTCAACCTCTGTGATTCGAGGTATGCTTCCTATATGCAGAATTGAAGCAAAATTTTTAATTGATCCTGGATCTTCCCATTCATTTGTTGCACCACACTTTGCATGTCATTTGAATGTTAATCCTATACAACTTGTTTGGACTCTGGTAGTAAGTACACCGATGGGAGAATCAATAGAAACTGATATAACGTATAAACAATGTGGGGTTGTGATTGAAGGATGTTTATTACCTATAGATTTGATACTTTTAGATAATCAAGACTTTGATATTATTTTGGGTATGGATTGGTTGTCTACCTACTATGCTAAAGTGAACTGTTTTGATAAGATTGTAACTTTTCGATGCCCGGGTCAACCTGAACTATATTTTAAGGGCATTAAGGATGTTTCTCCTTTACATATCATTTCAGCCCTTCCGGCCTCTCGCCTGTTGACCAAAATATGTGTTGGATACTTGGCTTATGTATTAGAAAACTTGTGTGTTCAATCTAAATTAGAAGAGATACTGGTGGTGAGAGAATATCTAGAGGTCTTTCATGAAGAGTTAACTTCTTTGTTATCAGTTAGGGAGATTGAATTTGAAATGGAGGTGGCCTCGGATACTACTCCGACTTCTAAAGCCCCATATAGGATGGCCCCAGCAGAGCTAAAGGAATTGAAGGAGCAATTATAGGAATTATTGAATAAAGGGTTCATCCGAACTAGTGAGTCACCATGGGGCACACGGTTCTATTTGTGAAGAAGAAAGATGGGTCATTGAGGCTATGCATTGATTATAGACAGTTGAATCAGGTCACAGTAAAGAATAAATACTTGTTGCCCAAAATTAATGATTTATTTGATCAAATGTAAGGGGCCCAAGTGTTTTCTAAAATTGACCTCCAGTCTGGGTACCACCAATTGTGTGTTAAGGAAGAGGATATCTCCAATACTACTTTCAGGATTCGTTATGGCCACTATGAGTTCTTAGTCATGCCTTTTGGATTAACAAACGCCCCAACTGTGTTTATGGATCTGACGAACAGAGTCATTAGGCGCTATCTGGATAACTTAGTATTAGTCTTTATAGATGATATTTTGGTGTATTCCAAGAATCAGACAGATCATGAGAAACATCGAAGAGAAATTATATACTAAGCTCAATAAAAGTGAGTTATGGATCTTAAGTGTGGCTTTCCTCAGGCACATCATTTCAAAAGAAGGGATTGTTGTCAAGCCTTATAAGATTGTTGTTGTACTTAAGTGGGAGAGATCAACGAATGTATCTAAAGTTCGCAGTTTCACGAGATTGAAGGGGTATAACAAGAATTTTGTAGAGGGGTTCTCAAAGATAGTGCTTCCCCTAACCCGCCTAACCCAAATGGAAGTCAAGTTTGTGTGGTCTGATAATTGCTAGAGAAGTTTTCAGGAACTAAAAAAGAGACTGACAGTAGCCTCGATACTAACCTTGCTTGAGGGGAATGAAGATTTTGTGGTTTTTACTGATGCCTTGCACAAAGGGCTTGAGTGTGTACTGATGCAAAGGGGAAAGGTCATAGCCTATGCCTCCAGGTACTTAAAGCCTTACGAGTAGAGCTATCCCACTCAAGATTTGGAATTGGCAGATGTGGTCTTTGCCCTAAAAATTTGTAGGCATTATCTGTATGGAACTCAATTTAAAGTGTTCACCGATCATAAAGGCCTCGAGTACTTGTTTTCTCAGAAAGAATTGAATATGAGACAAAGAAGATGGATGCACTTGCTCAATGATTATGATTGTACCGTCAACTACCACCCGAGTAAGAATAATGTTGTGGCGAATGCTTTAAGTAGGAAGCCTGTGGTGTCAATGGCTCACATGATGGTCCGAGAGATGAAGTTACTAGAAGATGTAGTAGAATGGTACCCAACTCTGCCCCTTGATGATTGGAAAGAAATAATTTCATGTATAAGAATAGAGCCCCATCTCTTTCAGCAAATCCGAGTAGCACAAAAGGACGATCCTCAATTCATGAAAATTCTCGAGGAAATAAAGTCGGAGGGCAAGGTGGATTTTGTTTTGGGCAGTGATGATATGTTAAGATTTAAAGGTTGAGTTTGTATCCCTGACAATGAGAAGGTAACAAGGGCTATTTTAGAAGAAGCACACAATTCCCGTTATATAGTGCATCCAGGGAGTACAAAAATGTATATCAGGATCTAAAAAGAGTCTTTTGGTCAAATAACATGAAGAGATAAGTAGCACAATTTGTTTCCAAGTGCTTGACTGTCAACAAGTGAAGGCTAAATATCAGAAACCTACTGGACAGTTACAGCTCTTACCTGTGCCAGAATTGAAGTGGGAGCACCTATCTATGGATTTCGTGTCTGGCCTATCGAGATCAAGTTTGGGACATGATAGTATTTGGGTTATTGTGGACCGACTCACTAAAGTCGCTCATTTCTTGTCGGTCCGTACTACTTATACCATGGATAAGTTGGCCCAATTTTACATCATGGAGATAGTAAGGCTGCATGGGGTCGCCAGTTAGTATTCTATCTGACAGAGTCTTCAGATTTATTTCAATGTAATGGAATAGCCTACAGTCAGCTATGGGGACCAAACTTACTTTTAGTACAACTTTCGACCCTCAAACAGATGGACAATTAGAAAGGACTTTTCAGACCCTAGAAGATATGTTGAGGGCTTGTATTACAGATTTCAAGGGCAACTGGGGGCAACAAATCAAAATTCTAGACAGAAGAGTTATGCCAACAATTGGAGAAGGGACCTTGAATTTATATTGGGTGATCAAGTTTTTTTGAAGATATAACCAACTAAGAGCCTACTGATATTTTTCAAGAAGGGGAAACTAGGTCCACGATTTATTGGACCCTTTGAGATTTTAAAAAGGATCGAAGGTGTGGCATATCGATTGGCCCTACCGCCCGAGTTAGCCAATATTTATGATGTATTCCATTTTTTATTATTGAGGAAATATCAGCCCTATCTGTCCCATGTTTTAAAGCATGAGATGATCCCGGTTAGGGAAGATTTGACATATGTGGAGTGACAAATCAAAATTCTATATAGGGGGGCCCATGTTTTGTAAAACAAAGAGATTCCCCTAGTCCGAGTTTTATGGCAGTATCATTTGAAGGAAGAATCAACATGGGATCGATAAGATGAAATTCGGGATAAGTACCCCCATTTATTTGTTTAATTGACAATTTTGAGGATAAAATCTTTTTAAGGGGGTGATGATGTAAGGACCCGGACTATCCTAGCCGGTTGAGTGTACCGCAGTATAAGTAGCGTGTGGGCCGCCCGGTGATAGAAGAAGAGAAGAGTCACACAGTGATGGGGCGTGCGATAGTGTGAGTCACGTGACGATGGTGTTCGCAGCAGGTAGGCACAGGAGAGGCGCACGGTGGTAGGCACGTGGTGATGGGAGCATGCGGCAGATCAGGCGAGCGCATGATGGTAGGCACAGTGAAGGCGTACAGCGAGAAACGAGAAGGAGAGAAGACACATGGTGATAGAGGGGGTAATGCAGTGTGTGCGCATGTGCTGAAGGATGAGCAATGTTGTGTGAGCATTGCTGGCTGAAGAAGGGGCAAGGCGCATCGCATGGCTCTGGCGCGCATGAAGAGTGTTTGCCACTTGTCGTGCTTTGGGTACCACTTTCCCAACCATTAGCGCCACTTAACCTCTGCCCCATCTCATGAATACTTCGCCACCCTTTCACTCATGCTATTTATTCTCCCTTTTTCTTCTCTCTCTCTCTCTCTCTCTCTCTCTCTCTCAGGCAAGATTGGGAAAGATTGGTGAGCAGCCATTGATGGGTGAGTGTGAGCTGTTGAAGAAGAGTTTGTGAGAAGGCACCACTTCTGGTCAGGTAAGTGGATCCATCATCATTGCGTGGTAGTCATAAGGATGCATGAGCCTTATGCTTGTGAGATGAGAAATGAATGCGTAAGTGAGGTAGAAATGAAGTTATGCTCAAAAAATGAGAAGGTATATCATTATTGAAATGAAAATTTTTTACCCACTGTTGAGATTCTTTACGAAAAAGAAGTTATGCTTCAAAATAAAAAGGTATATCATTATTGATTGCTTTCCTTATATTTCAATAATAGCATTGTGGTCACTGATTTTAACTAACCAAAGGAAGTTCATTTTCGGCAGGAAGTTCATTTTCGGCCAAACGACAACCATTTGAAAGACCTTTGAATGGGCTAAAATACTTCGTTTTATGAAGGTATGGCAGTATGGGCGGTGTTGAACAAATTCAGAACTATCACCTTGTTTGGCACGAATCTTTGAACAATCAAATCAAATCCAAATCAGCACATGCGCACACACTGCATTACCCTCACGGTTTGAAAGTTATAGTGATATGAAGCAGGGTACATCGCTGTCCACTATACAAAGTAGGTTACAACTAGTTAACCCTCAACTATTTGAACTTTCAAGAGGTCAAACGGGGTCCAATTGTCTTCAAACCAATCCCAATTGAAGGATATGTGTGTTTAGTACAAAATTTGTTTTCGAACCATCTTCAAACTCTAAAAGGTCCAAAATTTACGACTCTAATAGTAAGTGCTTCTCAATGCCCACGAAGACAGAAAATTGAGCAGTAAGGCTTCACTGGAAAAATGTCACTATTATTATGGTACTTTCATTATGATATTGCTTAAATATGATAAACCACTAACAAAAAGTGATATTGTTACTATCATGATGAGATACTAATATCGTCATAATGTGATACCATGCTGCTTATGTGATATATGAATGGATACCTACCTTGTGAATGATGGTATCATGCTGCTTATGTGATATGTGAATGGATACTTATTGTGTGAATGATGGTATCATGCTGCTTATGTGATATGTGCATGGATACCTACTCTGTGAATGATGGTATTATGCTGCTTATGTGAATGGATACCTACAGTGTGAATGATGGTATCATGCTGCTTGTGTGATATGTGAATAGATACCTACCGTGTGAATGATGGTATCATGTTGCAAATGTATCATGTGAATGATGGTGCCGGCAGCTGCGATCTTCCACTGACTCCCCATGATAAGAATGGAGTTGAAATGGGAATAACTGGGAGGTTCGCGCTTCCCAGATCTATATGGGCACTACGTATTGGGTCACCCAATGGTAGTGTAAAGCTCTCTCACCCTAAGGGGATAAGGAGAGGGTTGTGTCTTGCAAGGCCACTGCCTATCAAAAACCTAAAAGCGCGATGGGGATGTGTGTGCGTGTGAAGGCATTACGAAGTGGGGTACCCACTTGTCATTGTCCTGCCTCATGAAGGAGGGTAGAGGTTTCGAGCAACAGGATTGGCTTTGCCTGAGCGATGGGACTTCTACCACGGGAGTTAACCTTACTAGATTTGTAACTATGGTCTATTGTCCTTACTATTCTGCTTTAAGTAAGGTGATTGAAATAGTCATTAGTTGCCTCTAGGTTTGAATGTTTTAGTAATATGAAGTAGGGTAGATCGCTGTCCACTGTACACAGCAGGGTGCAGCTAGTTAACCCTCCTCTTTGAACCTTTAAGAAATCAAACGGGGTCCAATTGTCATCAACCCATTCCCATTTGAAGGATAGTTGTGGTTCGTATAAAAATTTGTTTTTGAACCATCTTCAACCTTTAAAAGTCCAAAAGTTACGACCCTAATGGCAAGCGCTTATCAATGCCCGTGATGGCAAGAAATTGAGCGGTAAGGCTTAACTGGAATAATATCACTATTATTACGGTACTGTCCTTATGATATTGCTTAAATATGATATGCGACTATCATAATGTGATATTGCTGCTATCATGATGAGATACTGATATCGTCATAATTTTATACCATGCTGCTTTTATGATATGTGAATGGATACGTATTGTGTCAATGACGGTATCATGCTACTTATGTGATATGTGAATGGATACCTACTGCGTGAATGATGGTATCATGCTTCTTATGTGATATGTCAAGGGATACCTACAATGTGAATGATAGTATCATGCTGCTTATGTGAATGGATACCTATTGTTTGAATGATGGTATTGTTCTGCTTGTGTGACATGTTAATGGATACCTACTGTGTGAATGATGGTATCATGCTTCCTATGTGATATGTGAATGGATACCTACTATGTGAATGACGGTATCATGCTGCTTGTGTGATATGTGAATGGAAACCTACTGTGTGAATGATGGTATAATGCTGCTTGTGTGATATATGAATGGATACCTACTGTATGAATGATGGTATCCTGTTGCTTGTGTGATACATGAATGGATACCTTCTGTGTGAATTATGGTATCATGCTACTGATGTGATACGGGAATGGGCACCTATTATGTGAGTGATGCTGGTGGCAGCTGTATGATGGGAAGGGCACCTACTGTGTGAATGATGGTGCCGATAGCTGTGATCTTCCCCTGACTCCCCATGATAGGATTGGAGTCGGGGAGGGAATAACTGGGAGGGTCGCGCCCCCCAGATCCATATAGGCACTACGCACTGGGTCACCCAATGGTAGCGTAACGCTCTCTCGTCGTAAGGGCATAAGGGGAGGGTCAGGTCTTGCAACTGCTTATCGAAAACCTCAAAGTGTGTTGGGGATGTGTGTCCGTGTGAGGGCATTATGGAGTGAGTCACCCACTTGTCATTGTCCTCCGTCCTGAAGGAGGGTAGAGGTTTCAAACAATAGAATTGGCTTAGCCTGAGCGATGGGACTTCTACTTTGGGAGTAGACCTTACTAGTTTTGTAACTGTGATCTGTTGTCCTTACAGTCCTGCTTTCAGTATGGTGATTGAAACCATCATAAGTTGCCTCGCGGTTTGAAAGTTACAGTGATATGAAGCAACGTACGTCGCTGTCCACTGTACACAGCAGGGTCTAGGTAGTTAACCCCAACTCTTTGAACCTTATAAAGGTCAAACAGGGTCCAACTATCCTCAAGCCAATCCCATTTGAAGGATATGTGTGTTTAGTACAAAATGTTTTTTGAAACCATCTTCAAACTCTAAACGGTCCAATAGTTACAACCCTAATGGTAAGCACTTATCACTGTCCGTGATCGTAGGAAATTGATCAGAAAGGCTTAACTGGAATAATGCCACTATTATTATGGTACTGTCATTATCATATTGCTTAAATATGATATGCCCCTATCAAAATGTGATATTTCTATTATCATGATGAGATACTGATATCGTCATAATGTTATACAGTGCTGCTTATGTGATATGTGAATGGATACTTACTGTGTGAATGAAGGTATCATGCTGCTTATATGTTATGTGAATGGATACCTACTGTGTGAATGATGGTATCATGCTACTTATTTGATATGTGATTTGATACCTACTGTATGAATGATGGTATCATGCTGCTTATGTGAATGGATACCTACTGTGTGAATGATGGTATCGTGCTGCTTGTGTGATATATGAATGGACACCTACTGTGTGAATGATAGTATAATGCTGTTTATGTGATATGTGAATGATGGTATCATGTTGCTTGTGTGATATGTGAATGGATACCTATTGTGTGAATAATGGTACCATGCTGCTTGTGTGATATATGAATGGATACCTACTGTGGGAATGTTGGTATCATGTTGCTTGTGTGATTTGTGAATGGATATCTACTGTGTGAATGATGGTATCATGCTGCTTGTGTGATATGAAAATGGGCACCTGCTGTGTTAGTGTTAGTGCTGGCAGCTGCGTGATGAGAAGGTCACCTACTGTGTGAATGTTGGTGCCAGCAGCTGCAATCTTCCGCTGGCTTCGCATAATAGAATGGGAGTCGGGCTGGGAATAATTGAGAGGGTCGCCCCGCCTTGATCAATTTGGGCATTACGCATTGGATCACCTAATGGTAATGTAACGCACTCTCGCTATAAGGGCATAAGAAGAGGGTCGTGTCTTGCAAGGCCACTGCCTATCGAAAACCATAAAGGGCGCTGGGGATGTGTGTGTTTGTGAGGGCATTACGAAGTGGGGTACCCACATGTCATTGTCCTCCCTCCTGAGGGAGGGCAGAGGTTTCGAGCAACAGGATTGGCTTAGCCTGGTGATGCGACTTCTACTTTTGTAGTGGACCTTACTAGTTTTTTAACTGTGATTGTTGTCCTTTCTATCCTGCTTTAAGTAAGGTGATTGTTACTTATGCATTGTATATCGAATTGCCTTTATCATATTAGTGTTTGAGTGTTGAGAAGCTTGTTGAGGAATTCCACTTGATACCACGTGAATATATAGATATATGTGTGTGTTCTTTGTGTATTGTTATTACTGTTATGCTATTTGGAATGCAACGATGTCGATATTCTTACTGGACGTTTAGCTTAATCCATCTTAATTTCATTACTATAGTGTAAAGAGTGTTGGTGTATTTTCTAAAGTTGGTGGCCGTTTGGTGGTTCAAGCTCAAAGTTGAGAAGTATAGAAAGCCATCCTCTGGAAACTTTCACAATATTCTTTGGTGGTCTCAGTTTATGATGTATATTTTATTTTGTGTATTTTTTGGTGAGTAGCGCCTTGAAGGAACTGTAAAGACTTTTGATGCATGAATGAATCCAATGGCTGTACTTTTGATTGGATAATTGTCTGTTTTATGGATTTATTGTAGTTTTCTTTTGTGGTTTTCTGTTGATTTCGTGTTTTCATGCGTCAAGCCACTCCCACCGGAGTGATGTTCGTCGATTTCCTGTGTCCTGTTGCCCTTTGGCAGGGGTCAGGAGGCTGGGTCGTGGCAGCCACGATTGTTTCCTGAGCTGGTAGACTATTGTCTTGACCCGTTGTGGTGGTGTGACAGGCTTGAATTAGAGATCAGCTCTGACATGAAGTCAGATTGGAGGCCTCAACATGTAGAGCCATTTCAGGTCGCATGTTTCGCTCACAGGTTTGAATTGCTTCCTTCTCAGGCATGGGTTTGGTATGGCGAGAGGCCAAATCTCTCCACCTTGATATGAATTGGCCACAGGATCATCAGGATCTTGGGTCAAGGTGAGAAGCTCGATGGTTTGGACCTCTCTCTCAACCTTGTAGAAGCGCTGGTAGAAACGTTTCTCCATTTCCTGCCAAACATGCACTTAGTTTGGAGGAAGACGAGCATACACTTTAAAAGCCGGGACAGCAACGGTATCAACAAACTGACGGAGGAGTCTCCCGTCTGCCGCTGTCTCCCGACATCATGCTTGGAAGTGGGCGATATGCTGATTTGGGGATGTGGCTCCATTGAACAGGGGAAACTTCCCTTTCTTATAGTCTGAGGGAAATGGGAAACTTCCCTTTCTTATAGTCTGAGGGAAATGGCCCCCGATCAATGTGAGAGGGATATGACTTTTGGTAAAGCGTTGCTCCCTGCATATCCAAGATCTGTCTGCTTTTTAAGCTATGAGTTACCATAGCATCAATGTCTGCTTGTGAGAAGGGGTGAGGGATAGAAGTGTTTAGTGACGCAGGAGGAGGAGGCTGCCTTGGAGGCGCATCATTTGAATGGTGAGAGTAGACCTCATTGTTAGCTGAGTGTCGTGCGACATCTATGTGATCAATCTTCTCCATCATTGCACACACCATATCCTCCAATCTATTCATGCTCTCTTCTTGAGGGTCATCAGGTTCGTTTACCACCATTACACTAACCGTTTCTTCAGAGAGGTTAGCCTTAGTTGTAGTTGAGGGATTCCGAGCTTGGCGAGTCACGCGTGGCAGATTAGTCAGCAAGGGCTGAGCATGCCTTGATTGGACTCAAGTCTTGTATGCTGATCGTGTGAGGACCGGTTCTTGATGTTTTTGGGACCGTGACTGCTATGTGAGTGGGTCATCTTTTATGACACTGACCACAATTCAAAGTTCATGGACTTCTTCTTCAGACTCTGTCATTCAAAGAGGGTAGAAGGAGTTCAGACGAAGAGGGTCATCAGAACTGGTTGCCCTAACCGTCTTGGTTGCTTCTCGAGTCAAAATTTACAGACCACTATCGCGTTTAGCTTTGAGGTTTTGATGGATCTCATGCCAGAACAACGATTGAGATTACGGCTAGTCGGCTCTTCTTGTGCAAGAAAGAGTTGTTTCCATTAGGTGAAGCAATGGGTGTGGGCTAGGAACTGGGGTCATCTTACACTGGGGAGGATGAAGGACTTGATCTCGCATAAGGTCTTTGCCTCTAGCTCTCTTATGGGCTCTAGAGACGTGACTGAGAAGACAGGGGTGGTTCAAGATGGTACTCTTGGAGAAGGTCTTCGAGGAGGTGCTTGCTTAAAAGAGGAGGGACCGGCAGAAGAATGGTTGACTCATTAGGATACATGAGTAGAGCGCAAGGGGTTGTCTGTGACGGCGACGCATGTGCACCTTGAAGAAAGATATCGGGTGACTTGGGGGTCAACCTAGGTTCGAGCAAGTGATCTGGCCTTAGGAGGCCGAGAACTGCGAGCAGGTGTCTGGAAACCTACTCCGTACAGGGTGTGCTAGTGTGTGCTGAGTGGGAGGACAAGGGGGTCATCTTTCGTGTACTCGGGTTGACGCAATGATGGTGTTGTCTCAAGTGGTGGGATGCATATGCATAACGTGTGCAGGACCTAGCGTTAGGTGGCCTGATCTTGGATGCTGACTCGATGTAACATAAGGGTTTCCCCGAGGTGTAGCTTGAGTGGCTGACCCATGAGCCTTAGGGTGGGTGTAAGAGGTGGAAGCCTAAGGGACTCCACCTCATCGTGCGAAGCCACTAAGAGTAGAGACTCGTGGTGCTGCAAGAAAGTGGGGGGAATCCTTGTGGCGACCCGTAGAAGAAATGGCAACTTGCTTGCCTTTTGCAGAATGGGACAGAGCAGCCTTATGGCATACCTCAGCAATACGACCGACAAGTGACTTGCTGGTGGAAGGGTGCATACTGTTAGTGGGAACAGATGTGCTACCGATGCAGGGTGCCTTGGCAAAATTTCCACCAGGGCTTAGAGATGGGGTGTTCGGGACTTTTAAGTCCCTCCTCACGCCTATTCAGGTTAAGACCTATGAGCTAGACACTAAGTCTTTGCTCAGAAGGAAAGTTGGGAACGAAGTCTGAGGAACTTGTTCCGGGGGAATGCTCGTGAATGCGGGGATAAAAAAATCCCCGATCCAGATAAACGGGTCAAAGAACCCAAAAGCCATGTGGTTTGTGAAACAAGAAAAACAAAGGAGAACTAGCCAAACAAGAACAATCCGACGAAGGGGTAGTAAGTCCCTTGTGGAGTCGCCAAGCTGGTTAAGTTCCTTGATCTTGTACTCCAAATCTTGATGATCTGGCAGCACGCGTCTCTGATTTCGGGGGAATCCGGGACTTTAACATCGCTCCTTCGGAAACCTCGCTCCAAAGTGAGGGCAAGTATACCAACCGATGAGAGAGGAATTAAACGTGGTTTCGGAACTTACTTGGGTTGGCTCGCATGGGCGCCCTCTTAGATCATGAAGAAAGCCCCCCAGTCACAAAACTTATTCAGAATCGCCTCCCTTGGCCTGTACTCTCCTGTTTTCTGCAATCATACACACATAGTTAATTTACAAGACAAGTGGGTCAAGTGACTCCTACTTGTCCTTGGGTGAATGCACATAGGCATGCAGATTCAAAAGAAGAAAAAGGGGTAGAAGGATAGGTGAAAGAAAAAGAAAGAGAGAGAATAGAGGAATAGGGAAGATAGGAATTTGACTTGGTGGCTAGACTAACACAATAGCTAGACCAGCAAGTGATTGACCTGATGTGGTAGCAAGTGGTCGGATGCCTTGATCTTGCCTCCCTGGATCTAATTGATCAGGTGACACGTGTCTCAGTTTTGGAAGGCCCGGGACATGAGATTGCTCTCTCGGGAACCTTGTTCATAGAACAAGGGTAGGTGCCCAATTAGTGAGAGAGGAATTTTATTCACGAGGTGGGGACTAAGCTCACCTGGGTCCGTGACTTACTCAGGCAGACTCACGTGAGCGCTCTCTTAGATCACTACGGAAAGCCCCCCAGTTGCTTCAGCTGGTTCGGAATCGCCTCCTCTGACCTGCAATCTCCTTGTTTTCTGCACAGCACAATCATGGTTAACTTGTAAGACAAGTGGGCCGAAGGACCCACCCTTGTCTTAGGGAAGTTCATATTCATAAGAAATTAGAGTGATGAAGAAGAGAGTTTGAATTAAAATAGAAGAAGGTTTGACCAGGGTACGAGACTAGCATGATAGATGAACTAGTACAATGACCGACTTGGAGTGGTAGCAAGATTGGCACGGTAACTCAAACCGGTGTGATGGCAACACTACTGAAAACTAAGGTCGACATGACTATCCCAATCTGGTGTGGCAGCAAGACGCGCATGGTACTTAGGACTAGCATGACGACAATACTGCTCAAGAATCAGACTGCTATGACAGTGATAGACAGAGTCTACCCTTCAGTCAAGTGAGAATGAGGAGAAAAAGTGAAGAAAAGAAGGGGTGAGACGGCGAAGAGGGAGGGTCTCGATGACGTTAAAAATCACCACCCACAGCCATGGAGTAACAATGTCGCGACCCTTGGATGGCACTGGACACTGCTGCTCATGACGAAATGGGTAGGCAGAGAGCTTCAAACGGTGTTAGCCATCGTCGTTGGCAACACGAGAAGGTAGCACATCCCTTCGCGGGCGGCGATAGGCATCGCCATGAGCAATGCGAGAAGGCAACACATCCCTTAAGTGCAACAATAACTTCTAGTGATGCGTAAGACGATGACTTCTGTTGAAGTGCACACACTAAGCCTGAGACGTGAGAAAAGCATTCGGACGGCAATAAGCATCGTCGTTGGCAACACGAAAAAGAAGCACATCCCTTGCAGGTGACAATAGCTTCTGGTGAGGCGCACGGTGATAGCTTCTTGTGAAGCGCACGATGATAGGCGTGCGAGAGGCGATAGGCATTGCCACGACCCTTTGCGGGCGACAATAGGCAATGCTGTCTGTGATAGGGGCGCAACAGGGTGAGACCCCTATGATCGACAATGGGCATTGTCGTCTACGCTTATGCGGGACACCAAGGATATGCCTATGGACGACGATAACCAGTGCCGTCCACGAACCTCGCAGAGAAATACAGATGAATGACGAAAAGGAGAAAGTAGCTCATGCATGGCACTGCCATCACCATACATGACTTGTGATGTAAGGACCCGGACTATCCCGACCGGTTGAGTACACGGCGGGATAATGAGATTGCAAGCCATGCGGTGATAGAAGGAGAGAATAGTCATGCGGAGATGGGGCGCACGTGCGATAGTTTGAGTCACACAGTGATAGGTCGAGCGGCAATGGTGATCGAGGCAGGGAGGCACTGGAGAGGCGGGGTCGATAGGCACGTGGTGATGAGTGTGCGCGGCAAGGCAGGCCAGCGCACGGTGATAGACGCAGTGAAGGCGCACGGCGATAGGTGAGAAGAAGAGAAGGTCCACTGCGCTAGAGGGGGGTAACTCTACAAGAGCGCATGAGCGAAGGATGGGCAACGCCGTGTCGGCATCACCGGCTAAAGAAGGGACAAGGCATAGCGCATGGCTTTGGCATGCATGAAGTGTTTTCCACTTGTCATGCTTTGGGTGCCATTTGCCCAACCATTAGCGCCACTTGGCCACTGCCCCATCTCATGAGTACTTAGTCACCCTCTCACCCACGCCACTCATTCTCCCTTCATCTCTCTTTCTCTCTCCCTCTCTCTCTCTAAGGAAAGGTTGGGGAAACTTTGGTGAGCAGCCATTGTGGGGAGGGTGAGAGTTGTGCAAGAAGAGTTTGTGAGAAGGCACCATTATGGAGCAGGTAAGTGGATCCATCACCATTGTATTGTAGTCATAAGGATGCATGGGGATTTATGCATGTGAAATGAGCAATGGAAGTATATGTTCTATGATAATAACGGATGTTGAGAATGAATGTATGATTCTTAGATTATGTAAGAAATGCATGTTATGTATGTGCATTGTGAGAGAATGGCTGTTTTCATGTTCTTCACTATGACATGAGGGTCACAGAATGTGTTCTTGAGACATGTTTCATGCTGCTATGAAATTCCAGGAATATGTGTGTTCTTGAAAGAGGCTTTTGAACTGTCAAATGGGGTCCAAATGACCTCAAATCACCACCATTGGAAAGGTAGATGAGTCTAGTAAAATGTTTCTTTTTCCCACTATTGAAATTATTTACAAAAATTAAGTTATTCTTCAAATTGAGAAGGTATATCACTATTGACTGTTTTCCTAGATTTTCACTAATACCACTGTAGTCACCGATTTTAACTAACCAAGCGAAGTTCATTTTTGACCAATCCATAGCTATTTGAAATATTTTGAATGGGATAAATTTAAAAGTAGCAACTATAGGGAAATTCTTCCTAGATTGAAAATTATACATCATTTTATGAAGGTATGTCTCTATGGGCAGTTTTGACAAAATCAAGAACTATCACCTTGCTTGGAACGAATCATTGAACCACCAAATGGAATCCAAATGCTTTCAAATTATCTTTGTTAGAAAGATGTGCGTCTTGGATAAAACTTTGAGTTTGGAACTCTCACAAGTTTCTTCACGGTTTGGGAGTTATTGTGATATGAAAAAGGGTATGTCGTTGTCCCCTGTGCACCGCAGGGTGCAGCTAGTAAACCTTCACCTCTTTGAACCTTTAAAAGGTCAAACGGGGTCTGAATGTCTTCAAACAAATTCTGTCTGAAGGAAAGGTGTGTTTAGTACAAAATTAGTTTTGGAATCACCTTCAAACTCTAAACGGTCTAAAACGTTACAAGCCTAATGTTGAGCACATGTTTTTCCCTTGATGGTAAGAAATTGGGTGGTAAGGTTTAAGTTGAATAATGTCATTATTACTAGGGCACTATCAGTATAATATTGCTTAAATATGATACTTCATTATCAAAATGTGATATTGCTACTTGTGTGATATGTGAATGGATACCTACTGTGTGAATGATGGTATCCTGCTGCTTATGTGATATGTGAATTGATACCCACTATGTGAATGATGGTATCATGCTGCTTATGTGATATGTGAAGGGATACCTACTGTGTGTATGATGGTATCATGCTGCTCATGTGTTCTGAGAATTGATACCTACCATGTGAAGATGGTAGCATGCTGCTTATGTCATATGTGAATGGAATACCTACTGTGTGAATGATGGTATCATGCTACTTATGTGATATGTGAATGGGCACCTACTGTGTGAATGATGGTGCTGACAGTTGCCAGATGGGAAGGGCACCTACTGTGTGAATGATGGTGCCAGCAGCTGCGATCTTCCACTGTCTCCCCATGATAAGATGGGAGTCAGGATGTGAATAATTGAGTGGGTCACGCCCCCCAGATTATATGGGCACTATGTATTAGGTCACCCAATGGTAGTGCAACACTCTCTCTCCATAAAGGTATAAAGAGAGGGTCTTATCTTGCAAGACCTCTACTTATTGAAAACCCCAAGCGATGTGTGTGTATGTGTGTAAGGACATTACGAAGTGAGACATCCACTTGTCATTATCTTCCCTCCTGAATGGGGGTAGAGCTTTCAAACAACAGGATTGGCTTAACCTGAGAGATGGGGCTTCTACTTCAGGAGTAAGGCCTTACTAGTTTTGTGTGATTGTGATTTACTGTTCTACTTTAAGTTAGATGGTTGTGAATTATGCATTGTATATTAAACTACTTTTATCATATTACTGTTTGAATGATGGGAACCATATTGGAGGGTTTCACTTGATACCTTGTGAATATATGAGCATGGCATATTGTTATCACTGTTATGCTAGTTGGAATGAAATGGTGTAGATCTGCTTATTCAGCTTTTAGCTCATTCCATCTTAAATTTCATAACGGTAGAGTGAAGAATGTTAGTGTCTATGCTAAAGGTTGGTGGCCGTTTGGGGGTTGAAGTTCTAATTAAGAAGTTTGAAAAGCGGTCTTCTGAAGACCTTCACAGTATGTTTTGGTGGCTTCAGAAACATGATGTGCACTTTATTCTGTATATTTTAGGCCAGTAGTGCCTTGAAGGAAATTGTAAAGAATATTTGATATTGAATGAATGAGATGGATGTTCTTTTGGATTGATATTTGTTTGTTGTATGGATTTATTTTAGTTTTCTTTCATGGTTTTCTCTTGATTCTATGTTTTTATGCTTTGAGCCACTCCCACCTGAGTGACATTCGTGACCTCCAGGCGCGATCCCGTGCTTTGTCATCCTCCTGTAGAATTCAAGGGGCAGGGTCGTGACAGTTATGGTATCAGAGCTGCCAAGATAGGATTCTTGACCTAGAGAGTCTTAAGAGTGTGTGTATGGTAGTTATTTGATAGGCTGGGTCTTTATGTTTTCGGTTGGAGATGCCAAGGACTCGTACCAACAACACGAGTTCAAGTAATTGGAAAATCAGGGCCTTTGGTGAACTCGTCAGAGACTTTGGAGGCCATGACACAATTGACAAGAGAAGCTATACCGGCCCCATCTACCCCTGCCTCTAATATGAATGATAGTAATCTGATTGAAAGGTTCAGGAGGCTGGCAGGCCCAAACTTTGTAGGGCATGGGGGAGTAGAAAATGCCGAGAGATGGAGAAGACAGATAGAAAAGATTTTTTAAAGTTCTAAATTGCACTGATGAGCAGAAAGTTAGGTTGGGTACTTTTATGCTCGAAGGAGAAGCTAAGCACTTGTGGAGCTCAGTAAAACAGTCTCGGGAAGGGTTAGAAGTTGTGACTACTTGGGAGAATTTTCTTGAAGTCTTTTATGAGAAATACTTCCCTGACTCCATAAGGGAAAGGTAGGAAGTAGAATTCATAGAGCCGCAATAGGAGAAAATGTCCATTGAGCAATATGCAATGAAGTTTACTAAAATTTCCAGATATGGGCCACATATTATTAGTTCTGAGGCGCGAAAGGCTAGTAAATTTGAGAGGGACCGTCGGCCAGATATAAGGAGAAGGATTATCGCAACAAACCTTAAGACCTTCTCCCCACTGGTAGACCTGGCCCGAAAGATGGAGAGAGATGATGATGACTTTCGTACAAAGAGAGATGGAAGATTGGCTGTCACCTAGCCTGTGAGTTTTAAGAAGAAGGCACGACCCCTTCCAAGGAGAGAGTGGAAGGGGAGAAACAATCAAGGTGGTGTCAGGATCCCGGGGCTTATTCTAAATGATGTAAGGTGCAATCAATGCCGAGTCTACTCCCACTAAGGATTGGGAAATCGTACGGCAGCTGAATGCTTCAGAAAGACCACGGCCTGATTTTGGTGCGAAAAATTGGGCCATCTAATGAAAGACTGTCTTGTCAGCGGATCAGGAGGACCGGCCGAGGGCTCAAGAGCGGGTGTTTGCCCTGACCGAGCAAGAGGCTAAGGTGTCGACCTCTGTGATTCGAGGTACACTTTCTGTTTGTGGAATTGAAGCAAAAGTTTTAATTGATCTTCGATCTTCTCATTCATTTGTTGCACCACACTTTGCATGTCACTTGAATGTTAAGCCTGTACAACTTGATTGGACTCTGGTAGTATGTACTCCTAATGGTGAATCAATAGAAACTGATATAATGTACAAACTGTGTGGGGTTGTGATTGAGGATGTTTGTTACCTATAGATTTGATACTTTTAAATGTTCAAGACTTTGATATTATTTTGGGTATGGATTGGTTGTTTACCTAGTATGCTACAGTGAAGTGTTTTGATAAGATTGTAACTTTTAGATGCTCGGGTCAACCTAAACTACATTTTAAGGTCATTAAGGATATTTCTCCTTTACACATCTTCTAAGCCCTTCGTGCCTCTCACCTGTTGGCCAAAACATGTGTTGGATACTTGGCTTATGTAGTAGAAAACTAGGGTATTCAGTCTAAATTAGAAGAGACACCAGTGGTGAGAGCATATCCAAAGGTCTTCCTTGAAGAGTTAACTTCTCTGTCCCTAGGTTAGGGAGATTGAATTTGAAATAGAGGTGGCCCTTAGTACTAATCCAATTTCTAAAGCCCCATATAGGATGGCCCCATATGAGCTAAAGGAATTGAAAGAGCAATTACAGGAATTGTTGGATAAGGGCTTCATTCGACTTAGCGTGTCACCTTGGACCGCACCGGTGTTATTTGTGAAGAAGAAAGATGGGTCTTTGAGGCTATGCATTGATTGTAGACAGTTGAATCAGGTCGCAATAAAAAATAAATACCCGTTGCTCAGAATTTATGACTTATGCAATCAGTTGCGAAGGGCCTAAGTATTTTCTAAGATTGACCTCAGGTCTGAGTACCACCAATTGCGTGTTACGGAAGAGGATATCTCCAAGAATGCGTTCAGGAGTCGTTATGGCCACTACGAGTTCTTAGTCATGCCTTTTGGATTGACGAACGCCCTAACTGTGTTTATGGATCTGATGAACAGAGTCTTTAGACCCTATTTGGATGACTTTGTGGTGGTCATTATTGATGATATTTTGGTATATTCCACGAATCAGACATATCATAGGCAACATTTAAGAGTGGTCCTCCAGATCTTAAGGATGGAAAAATTGTATGCCAAGCTGAGTAAGAGTAAGTCTGGCTTCCAAGTGCGGCTTGCCTTGGGCACATTGTTTCTAAAGACGGGGTGGCAGTTGATCCTTGTAAGATTGAGGCTGTTCTTAAATGGGAAAGACCAACGAATGTATCTGAAGTTCGTAGTTTCTTAGGACTAGCGGGGTATTACAGGCGTTTTGTAGAGGGGTTCTCGAAGATAGCACTGCTCCTAACCTGTCTAACCCAAAAGGAAGCTAAGTTTGTATGGTCTGATAACTGCAACAGAAGTTTTTAGGAATTAAAGATGAGACTGACTACAGGTCCGGTACTGACCTTGCCCGAGGGGATTGAAGATTTTGTTATATTTACTGATGCCTCACACAAAGGGCTTGGGAGTGTACTGATGCAAAGGGGAAAGGTTATAGCCTATGCCTCCGCGCAATTAAAGCTGTATGAGCAGAACTATCCCACTCATGATATGGAATTGGTAGTTGTAGTTTTTTCCATGAACATTAGGAGAAATTATATGTATGGAACTCAATTTAAAGTCTTCACCGATCATAAGTGCCTCAAATACTTGTTCTCTCATAAATAATTGAATATGACACAAAAAAGATGGATGGACTTGCTCAATGATTATGATTGTATCATGAACTACCACCCGGGTAAGACTAGTGTTGTGTCAGATGCTTCAAGTAGGAAGCCTGTGGTGTTAATGGCCCACATGATGGTCCAAGAGATGAAGTTACTAGAAGATGCAGCAAAATGGCACCCAACTCTGCCCCTTCATGATAGGAAAGGAATAATTTCATGTATACGAATAGAGCCCCATTTTTTTCAACAAATCCGAGTAGTGCAGAAGAAGGATCCTCAGTTCATGAGAATTTTCGAGGAAATAAAGTTGGAAGGTAATAAGGATTTTTCTTTGGGCATTTTGTGTCCCTAGCGATGAAAAGTTAAAAAGGGCTATTTTAGAAGGACCACTCCACTCCCTCTATACAATACATCCAGGGAGTGCAAAAATGTATCAAGATCTAAAAGGAGTCTTTTGATGGAATAACATGAAGAGAGAAGTAGTGCAATTTGTTTCCAAGTGCTTGACTTATCAGCAAGTGAAGGCTGAACATCAGAAACCTACTGGACAGTTACAGCCCTTACCTATGTCAGAATGGAAGTAGGAGCACCTAGCTATGGATTTTGTATCTAGCCTGCCGAGGTCAAGCTTGGGACATGATAGTATTTGGGTCATTGTAGACCAACTCACTAAAGCAGCTCATTTCTTGTCGGTCCATACTACTTACACCATGGATAAGTTGGCCCAATTATACATTAAGGAGATACTAAGACTGCATGGGGTGCCTGTTAGTATTGGGTCCGATAGAGACTCGATATTTACTACAAGGTTTTGGAATAGCCTAGAGTCTGTTATGGGGACAAAACTCACTTTTAGTACATCTTCCCACCCTCGGACAGATGGACAGTCCGAAAGGACTATACTGACCCTAGAAGATATGCTAAGGACCATTGTTATAGATTTTAATGGGAACGAGGATAATCATCTGCCTCTGATAAAATTTGCTTTTAACAATAGTTTCTAGGCCAGTATTCAAATGGCACCTTTTGAGGCATTATATGGGACGATGTGTAGATCGCCTATATGTTGGGAAGAGGTTGGTGAAAGAAAAATTTTAGGGCCAGTGATTGTTCAATTAACCTCAGAAAAGATTGCCTTAATTTGAGAATGGCTCAGGATAGCCCAAAGTCGGCAGAAGAGTTATGCCGACAATCAGAGAAGGAACCTTGAATTTGAAGTGGGTGATCGGGTTTTTTTGAAATTATCACCAACTAAGGGCATACTGAGATTTGGCAAGAAGGAGAAACTGAGTCCACGGTTTATTGGACTTTTTGATATTTTAGAAAGAATTCAGCCCTATCCGTCGCACTTTTTAAGGTTGTGCCAATCCCGATAACAAAAGATTTGACTTATGTGGAGTAGCCAATAGAAATTCTAGACTGAAGGGTTCAAGTTTTGCACAAGAAAGAGATTCCCCTAGTCTGGGTTTTATGGTAGTAACAATCGAAACAAGAGTTAACAAGGGAGCGAGAAGATGAAATCCAGGAAAAGTACCCGCATTTATTTTGAGTAACTGACGATTTTGAGGACAAAATCTTTTTTTATGAGGGGATGATGTAAGGACCCGGACTATGCCGGCCGTTTGAGTACATGAAGGGATACGTAGAGTGTGGGCTACCATGCAATAGAAGGAGAGAAGAGTCGGGTCGCTATGGGATGTGCGCGCACTAGCGTGAGTCGCGCGCTGATGGTGTTCACAGTAGGGAGGCAAATGAGAGGCACCCGACAGTAGGCGCGCCGTGATGGGTGTGCACGACAGGGCAGGTGAACGCATTGCAGTAGGTGCATGACGATAGACGAGAAGGCGCACGGCGTTAGAGGGGGGTAACGTCATGTGCGCGCGTGAGCTAAAGAATGGGAAACACTTTGTAAGCATTGCGGGTTGAAGAAGGACAAGGCGCAGAGCATGGCTCTGGCGTCCAAGAAGAGTGTTTGCCACTTGTCGTGCTTTGGGAACCACTTTCCCAACGGTTAGTGCCACTTGGCCACTGCCCCATATCATGAGTACTTAGTCACCCCCTCACCCATGCCACTCATTATCCCTTCATCACTATGTCTCTCTCTCTCTTTCTCTCTCTCTCTCTCAAAGGCAAGGTTGAGGAAAGTTTGGTGAGCAACCATTGTAGGGAGGGTGAGAGTTGTCCAATAAGATTTTGTGAGAAGGCACTATTACAGAGCAGGTAAGTGAATCTATCACCATTGCATTGTAATCATAAGGATGCATGGGGATTTATGCATGTGAAGGCACTATTACTTAAAATTGGGGCTTTTGTTCTATGATAATGATTGATGTTGAGAATGAATGTATGATTCTTAGATTATGTAAGAAATGCATGTTATCTGTGTGCATTGTGGGAAAATGGTTATTATCATGTTTGTCACCATGAAATGAGGGTCATTGAGTGTGTTCTTGAGACCTGCTTCATGCTTTTATGTAATTCCAGGAATATGTGTGTTCTTTAAAGAGGCTTGGGAACTGTCAAATGGTGTTCGATTGGCCGCAAATCGCTGCCGTCAGAAATGGGATGAGTCTAGTAAAATGTTTGTTTTTGGCCCTTGTTGAAATTCTTTAAAAAAATGAAGTTATGCTTCAAAATGAGAAGGTATATCACTGTTGACTGTTTTCTTAGATTTTCACTAATACCACTGTGGTCACTGATTTTAACTAACTAAAAGAAGTTAATTTTCAGCCAAACCATAACCATTTGAAAAAAATTTATTGGGCGAAAATTTTTATGTAGCAAATATTTGGAAAGTCTTCCTAGATTGAAATTTATACTTCATTTTATGAAGGTATGTCACTTTTAGCAGTTTTGACAGATCCCAAACTATCACCTTGCTTGGCATGAATCTTTGAACCATCAAATGAAGTCCATATGCTGTCAAAGTTGCTTTGTTAGAAATATGTATGTCCTGCTAAAGCTTTGGTTTTGGAACCTTCACAATTTGCTTCACAGTTTGGGTGTTCTGGTGATATGAAGCAGGGTATGTCGCTGTCCCCTGTGCACCGCTAGATGCAGCTAGTAAACCCTCACCTCTTTGAACCTTTAAGAGGCCAAATGGCGTCTGACTATCTTCAAACTGATTCCTTTTGAAGGATAGGTTTGTTTAATACAAAATTGGTTTTGAAATCACTTTCAAACTCTAAACCGTCTAAAAAGTTATGACCTAATGGTGAGCGCATGTTTTGCCCTTGATGACAGGAAATTGGGCGGTAAGGTTTAATTCGAATAATGTCATTATTACTATGGCACAATCATTATAATATTGCTTAAATATGATATGCCACTATCAAAATATGATATTGCTGCTTTTACGATACGTGAATGGATACCTACTGTGTGAATGATGGTATCATGCTGCTTATGTAATATGTGAATGGATAACTACTGTGTGAATGATGCTATCGTGCTTCTTATGTGATATGTGAATGGATACCTACTGTGTGAATGATGGTATCATGCTACTTATGTGTTATGTGAATGAATACCTACTGTGTGAATGATGGTATCATATTGCTTATGTGATATGTGAAGGGATACCTATTCAGTGAATGATGGTATCATGCTGCTTATATGATATGTGAATGGATACCTACTGTGTGAATGATGGTATCATGTTGCTTAAGTGATAAGTGAATGGACACCTACTGTGTGAATGATGGTGTTGGCAGCTGCCTGATGGGAAGGGCTCCTACTATGTGAATGATGGTGCCGACAGTTGCGATATTCCCCTATCTCCCCATGATTGGACGGGAGTCAGAATGTGAATAATTAGGAAGGTCGTGCCCCCCAGATTTATATGAGCACTACACATTGGGTCCCCTAATGGTAGTGCAACACTCTATCGCCAAAAGGGCATAAGGCGAGGGTCGTGTCTTACACGGCCTCTGCCTATCAAAAACCCCAAAGCGCTATGGGGATGTGTGTGTGCGTGTGAGGGAATTACGAAGTGGGACATCCACTTGCCATTGTCCTCCCTCCTGAATAAGGCTTTTAGTTTTGTGATGGGGCCTCTACTTCGGGAGTAGGGGCTTACTAGTTTTGTGTGATTGTGATTTATTGTTCTACTTTATGTAAGATGGTTGTGAATTATGCGTTGTATATTGAACTGCTTTTATCATATTACTATTAGAATGATGGGAAGCATATTGGAGGGTTTCACTAGATACCTTGTTAATATATGTGCATGGAATATTGTTATCACTGTTAGGCTAGTTGGAATGAAATGGTGTAGATCTGGTTACTAAGCTTTTAGCTCATTCCATCTTAAATTTCATAACTGTAGAGTGAAGAGTGTTGGCGTCTGTGCTAAATGTGGGTGGCCGTTTGGGGGTTGAACTTCGAAATAAGAAGATTGAAAATTTGTCACATTATGTTTTGGAGGTTTCAGCAACATGATGTATACTTTATTCTGTGTATTTTAGGTCAGTAGTGCCTTGAACGAAATTGTAAAGACTCTATAATATTGAATGAATGAGATGGTTGATCTTTTGGATTGATATTTGTCTGTTGTATGGATTTATTTTAGTTTTATTTCATGGTTTGCTCTTGATTCAATGTTTTTATGCATTGAGCCACTCCCATCTGAGTGACATTTGCGACCTCCGGTCGCGATCCCGCCCTCTATCACCCTCTGTCAGGCGTCAGGGGGGGGTTCATGACATCTGAAACCACAGGAGGGGGAAAGAAATGAAGCGGCTTGCATGACACTTCCACTGCCACTGCACGCATAGCCGCTGAGAAATTCTCAGACGAAGAAGATGAAGAAAGAGAAGAGGAGAGAGAAGAAGAGAGGGAAGAAGAAAAGAGAGAGAAAAAGATTTACCTTAAGCCTAGGGGTACCGACCTGAATGTTTCTCTCGCCTTCCTATCTCTCTCAAAACTTGACCCAACAATGACAAAAGAGAACAACTTTATTAAGCAAAAGTTTGGTCTTCGTACAATGGTAGTACGTGATATACGTAGAGTTTTGCCCAAACATGAGTGGATTGATCAAAATTAAACCTAATTGTTGAAAATTAAGATTTAATTAAATTAAATAAAATAAGAAAATAGGATACAAAATGACTGATTTTCTGCTTCCCAATAATTGGGTAAATTCCAGAACAGTCCCTATTGCGCCCTAGAACTGCGTGATCTTTCATGGATGATCTGGTGCCCATATGTCCAAATTATGATTGTTTTCTTGTAGAGCTCGGCATGGTGTTTGTTTTGATACCAACTTCGAGCCATGGATCATGCTTTTAAGCCACAATCATGTGACATGGAATTCAAATGACACAATGATAGTGTGCTCGTTCCTTGATTTTTTTCTGTGATTTCTTCACTAAATCGCACTGAGCATACTGTCATCGTCGCGTGGCAACAAACGCAGCTTGATTTCGTGCTCAGACGAAGATTTTGAAACGTTTGAATTTTTGCAGGAATCGAGAATTTCGACGCTAGAATTTACAGTCACTTCATCGACTTCTTATGCAAAATATGATCGTTCAGCATGTGTGGGGTTCATACCAATGATAGCCATGGTCCTTACGCACATGATGCAATTGGTTCTACGTCGATCGGGCTTGAGCACTGTGATTTGGCCGCTGAGCGAGGCATGTCGCTGTTGATTTTCCCACAACCTTCTTCATGGATCGGCAACTTCTCTCTAGCTCATCTCCCCTCTCGAGTGTCGTCATGGAGTGTACCGCTTATCGAAACGCTCGTAATGACAAGACGAACACACTCACAAATTTTGAACATGATCTGACTTTGAACGAATGAGATATGATCATGACTGCCCCTCTAATGATGATTACTTGTAGGGTGGCCACACGAGAATAGTGTGTGGCTCCTCCTGTTTTGATCTTTTACTTATAACGTCTTCCTAGAGTGTCCATTTATGCTGAAATTTGACCCCTGGGGATTTTCAATCGTGTCAAATCCAATGGCCATGGTATCATGGCCGTTTGATGCTCTAATAGTGGGGTTCCAGTTATAGGGTTCCGTTTCAGGGTGCTAGAGGCTGATTTTATTGAAACTATTTCTCAGTGTGCACTGCCTTAGACATGTTGAATCGTGACGAAACATGGCAGAAGACTTTTTGGAGTCCTTATGAAGATCTTGACCTGTTATGGGGCCATTCTAAGACTGTTGAAATTACCATTGTTTGTCAGGAGTTTATTGACCGGCTTCTGTATTTTATTTCGTATTGAGGACCCATGGTGCTAAAATATGTCTTCAAACTGCATGTCTCACCGAATTTTGTGCTTTAAGAGAATCGAGAAGGATAACCTTCAAAAAATTTCCTTTGGCTTTATTTCTTTTTTCTTCCTAGCCACAGGACTACGTGAATTATAAGGAGAAATCCATGCAATGCAGTAACTAGGATGCTCAGACTTTTGGATGTAATGTACAGGTCCATCCATAGAGCCTTTAGGGGGAGAAGAGACTCTGAGGGAGCTTGTAGTAGTCCTCAACCTCAATCGACTATTTGTGATTTTGGCCGGTGAGGATTTTGTGTGGACCTCATTGGTCAGAATCAGACCTATCTGGCGGCCAAATGTTATAAGCCTTTGGTTGGCGTTGTTTCCTGCTACATCAGATTTGCTTTTGATAATTGAGGTACCTCTATTGGCCCCATCCTGCCAGGTCCAGTGGGGGGTGTTGACCTGTCCTGAAGGTCTGGGCCTGTCAGCTAGGGGGGATTTTAGTGAGGAGACCTCATGGCAAGGCATCACCCTGAAGTCTCTAGCAGTTTTCGCCCTATCTTTATCAGTTTCTTGCCTTCGTGAGAGTTTTTCGCATTTTGAGGTAATTATTCATCGCCCGCACCCTCAGGGACTCATTTTTTTTTTTGAGGGATTTATTGTTCATTGCCCACACGATCAAGGACTCTTTTTGTTTTTGGTGTTGAAGTTTGCAAGATCTTATGACGCTATCACTCCCGGGTGAGCCATCTTGTGTTGTGATTGGCTCCTGACAGCTGAGGATTTTGTGTGCACCTCGTTAGTTAGGATTATGCCTATTTAGCAATTGGGTGCTAGTCAAGGCTGTGATGCTGCATCAACCTGCTTTATTTGTCCAGGCACCCTTTGTGGGTTTTGACTAGGAGTGAGGAAGTGGTGTCATAAAGACGGTTTTCAGCAACCTCCTTTATTTTTGGGCTCTTTTACCCATGATCTTGACCATGTCCACCATTTTCATCTGTTTTCACTCATGGCGCCCTTTTGGGGTTTTCACTGTGCCCGGGTTTTTGTTTTTATGGAACTCTTTTACTCATGGTTTCGTGACCATGCCCATCCGTCATTTTTATTGATGGCATTCCCTTGTCTAGGTATACATCATGCCCTTTATTTTTTCTTCTTCTCTTTTAAGGTCATGCCTTCGGAACCTGTGTGAAGCCTTTTAACGTCATGCGACTAGGACGTGCACTACAGTATAAGGTCATACAACTGAACCATGGTGGAGATGGATGGCAGTCTGTAGAGGCCATGGAGTGAGTGTGGTGGTGGTTTTGACTCACTTTGGGGAGATGGCACGAGGCTACCCGTGAAAGATGGATGATGTATGTTTGGAAGGTGAAACTTTGTGATCCACTAACTGACAACGAGTATGGATGGTGGAATGGTTCAGCATTTTGTGAGCATGAGTGAGACTCACTGGGAAGTAAGGAAGGCGTGCATGAAAATGCATGTAAAAGACGTGTATGCATGTGCGGGGCCGAATTTAAGGTCATGCCTCTGAGACCTGTGCAAAGCGGTTTAACGTCATGCGGCCAGGACGCGCACTATACTATAAGGTCATGTAGCTTGGACCATGGTTATACTGTTTAAAGTCATGCAATAAGACCATGCAGTTTAAGGTCGTGCAATTAGATCTCCCCTCTAGTTTAAGGTCATATAGTTTGGACCATGGTGCTAAGCCTTTTAACGTCAAGCGGCTAGGATGTGCACTACAGTTTAAGGTCATATAGGTTGACCATGGTTACGTAGTTTAGAGTCCCGCACGAGGAATATGCAGTTTCAGGTCGTGCAACTAGACCTCCACTACAGTTTAAGGTCTTATAATTTGGACCATGTAATTTAGGGTCGTGCGCCTAGATCATTTATGTCGGTTGCCATGTAGGAGATTCTCCCTGAGGAATAGGTCTGTGGATAGCAATTCGAATCCCTTAGGGATAATGATGGTTAAAACTAGTAGGAGGTTTAGATGGAGAAGCAGAATTCACTAGGGATGAGGGGACAAGTATGGCTCGCTAAGGTGAAAGATGGAACTCCATGGCTCGTAGGAAAGTAACCCAACTCCTGGGGATAGAATGGCTTGGTGCACGACTGACCCAAGGGGATTGAAGGGGTCAGCATGACTCCATGGGGATAATGAGTATTAGTATACATGTAACTCTGTTGAGAATGACAAACTAGAGAACATGTGCAACCCCATTGGGGATTGAAGAGATTAAAATTACCCTAACTCCACCAGGGAGAATGGGTTGTTATATGGATGTGACTCCTACTAGAGATGAGGGAGGTGTGTTCATTTCGCGGATTAAAGTCATGCGCATGGACTACTTGACGTGCCATTTTAATGTCTCGCTATAAGGACGTGCGCTACTGTTTTATGATCTTGTAGCTTGGACCATGGCTATGCAGTTTAAAGTCCTGCAGTTAGGACCATGCAGTTTAAGGTCGTGCAACTAGACCTACACTACAGTTTAAGGTCATACAGTTTGGACCATGGTGCTAAGCATTTGAAAGTCATGCGGCCAGAACATGCACTACAATTTTAAGGTCATACAGCTTGATCGTGGTTACGCAGTTTTAGAGTCATGCAACAAGGACTGCGCAGTTTAGGGTCATGCGACTAGACCTCCGCTACAGTTCAAGTTCATATAGTTTGGACCATACAGTTTAGGGTCATGCACCTAAACCATTTATGTGGGTAGGGAATGTGACTCCATGGGGAACAAGGCCGTAACTGGAGACTTGACTCTCTGAGGATGCAAAGTGATGGCCTGCTTGTGGGGATGACAGGTCATGATTTGGGGAAAGTGGGAAAAATCCACAGTAGGCAGCTCTATAGCATGCGCATGGCACTAAATTTTTAATGACTCACGCGGTGTTAGGTCTAGATGACACGCGCACGACGTTAAGCCTTGTTGAAATGCTCATCGATGGCTCTTGGTGAAGTGCACGGGCATGTCCTCTTGTGAAGAGTGTGACGATAGCCTCTTTGTGAAGCACGCGGTGATATCCGCAGGTGAAGCGCGCGACAATAACTTCTGGTGAAGCACACAGCGATAACTACTAGCTTCTGGTGAAGCGCACGATGAGAGCCACTCAGGGACACATGACGTTAAAGCATAGCGATGTAATAGCTGGCAGCGGGTTCATGATGCATAGGCAGTAGTGACTTGCATTCGGGCCTCGGGCTTGCCCGCCCAGGCCTAGACCTATTGTCGTCTGAAGACGAGGACTGGAGTATCATTTGAAACTAGTGAGGGGTACTTCGTGGAACTGTTGAGTAGAAAAGGGGGAAACACCGCATTTTACTATTTTACCGAAAGGTAAAATAGTGAAGAAAGTTTTTAGCGAGAGAGAGTCGAAGCTTCCATCAAGGGACATTCAGCAAGAGTTTCCCAGCCAAAACTCGTAGTATACAGGTATTCAAAAGATTTTCGACAAACTTGAGCAGGTTGTTAACCTTTAGAACGTGCCTGAAGATGTTTTCTGGGAGTGTTGAGACCTTCTGAGCATGGAACAGGGAGCTTCACCAGGCTTCTCCGAGACTCTTGCAAAATTGCAAGAGTTGCAGTGGTACTCTTCTGGAACTCCAGTGATTTTCTGGCAGTTCTGTGATTCCCGGCAAGTTGCAAAAGGGTTAGGAGATTCTGACGGCCTTCTAGTTATTGGAAGAACAAAGGGAGGAGCAACTGTGGGCTCATTAGAAACACAGTGAAATTCATGCGAGTTGACGAGTATGAAGAAGGGAGAAACCCGCAGGGTCACAAGGGAGCTTCTACAAGAATTTCGATGGGATTTAGTCACCAATGCAAGAGAGGGAATAGACGGGGGAGGGTTTCCCAGCGAGTAGGAGTGAGTTCCTGATGAGGAGAGGAAACGCTGGTGAGAACCCGAGGGGTCACGAGGTTGTAACAGTCGGGGAGGTGAAGGGCCATGGAAAGGAAAATGATCACCCTCCACACGCATGGTGACAGGCCACACCACGAGTGTCAGGCGGCTTGCCAAAAATTCGAGGGATGTGGTGTGCCACACCTGTGACACATGCAAACAGCTGGAGCCCAGGTGTTAGACACAGACGACATTACCCCATGCTTCGTCTTGGTCTTTGTGTGATGCTTCTGATTTACTTCGACAGATGGCGAAACCCCCTTGGTCATGAGACGGTGATAGCCCTGCCTTATGCGCATAGTTATACCCTCCTTGGTCATGAGACGGCGATACCCCTACCTTTTGCACACAGCAATAGCCTCCTTATAAAAGCAGCCTGCTTTACGCTTTAGGGACCAGCCGGCGATACTCCCTTGCGCGCACAGCCAGCATTACACGTTAGCGTTTTGTGGAAGCCTTATGCAGCCAGCGATAGCTCTGCCTTTCACGCATGGCGATAAGGCTACCTCTTAGTGACCTGCGTGCTGCAGTGAAGCCTTTGTCCTAGTCTTCATGGCCCAACCTTTCAGTGCCATCCCAGATGTGAAGATCCTTCCCTGAGCAAGGGAGCTTGACATAAATGAATTCACCAGTGAAAGCTTGGTGAGGAGTGAGCCAATCTGGCTCACCGAGGCTTTGTGTGAACCGCGGTGGCCTTTAAGAGTCACCTTTGCTAGTGACCCCGTTCGCTTTGAGGTTAGAGAAGATAGCGATGGGAATGTACGAACAGAAGAAGGGGTAGGCCTCCTTCACTGCTTGCACAGAAATATAGCCTCAAGTGGGGATTTGCCAACCCTAAACAAAAGAATGGTGAAGACCATAGGCCTAAAGTGGTCTTCTGTTGGCCTTTGAGTGCAAGGGGAGCACCAGTATCTGAAAAGGGTACTCTTCTTGGACAATAAGGGTGTTAAGTCAATATAGGGACACTTTGAAGCATGCTGGCCGACGATCAGTGCTGAGTGGGATACTATGGTCGTTGTTCAAACAGGGTCAAGGCACTATTGGAAACTTGGAGCCATGTCAGTAATGCATGGTTGCCTGGTCATGGGGAAGCAGGGATGTCTCAGCTAGACCTATACTTCATCAGTGGGCTCCCGCTGATCGGTGCTATGTAGGGTGAGTTCGTGCCCCTGAAGTCGGTCATTTTTGGAGGTGAACGACTCACGAATGAAGACCCGCCAGCAGGATTGCAAGAGTTGTTCAGGATTTACCAACTACTTTACTTTTAGTCCAAAAAGGGACGAGTTTCCTTCACCCAATGAGTGGCATTCTTCTATGGAGATTATGATGATGAGGCTGGTCCAAGCTTGAGAAGGAAGGGTAAGGCACCCACAGAGGGAGCCCCTCTAGTATTTGAGCTGCATAAAGAGAACGACCACATTTTTCTTGCAACGTACCTGGTGCTCTTCTTGTGCAAGTTCGCTCTCCCCAGTGGGGTAGACCTCATTCGCCCAAGCACTTTCTATGTAACTTGTCACATGGCGATGGGGAGAGAATACATGCTCGCACAACCGATCTTGTGCAGCATCTATTATGGCTTGGGAGCCATGTCTAGGGGAAAGATCGACCAGGGCGATGAAGGAGGGAATGACATAGTAAATGGTGAAGCGTTTGCCTTTCCCCATCCACTATGTGTATGGCTGGCTTGGGCATTATTTCTCCAACACCTACCTAAGAAATACGGTATTGGATGAAGCAATGTACCCATTGCTACTGAGGATCGCTGGGCAGAAAGCAATCTTCCATACTCCTGGTCACACACATAGCTTATTCTACAATGACCATCTTCATATGAGTAGACCAGCCTTCCCGATTGGGAACCTCATGATCGTGCTTTTGTCGATGAGTTGGGAAAGAGCCTGAATGGTGCTCCTACCACCCATAAGGAGCTGATGTATATGCTGAGTGTTAGAGGAGGGGGGCTACCTTACTGTACCTTCCATATTGCCAAGCTTGAGGGGTATTTCCCTGAACGATTTGCGCGACAGCATGGGCTGGACTAAGGGTGTCCATTTTTGGTGTTATTTGAGAAGCGTCATAGTCGCAGGAAGAGGAACCAGCTAGGGACCCATTGTGAGACCTGGCTCTCGAGGCACATTCACATAGCTTTGGCCACATGCTTGGAGTTTACAGAGGTAAAGAAGTACGTGTTCAAGAGTGTTAGCAGCCGAGGCCCATGAACTTTGGTGGTGGATCACCAGTAAGGGTTATTGGGAAGCTGACCACGCTTGGAAAGGGGATAACACCCACTGGAACGAGGGCATGCCACAGAAGAAAGTGACGATGGCTCCTTCTTTGAGGGAAATATTCACCATGGGCTTCCCCAAGAACAGGCGCATTGTTGGGTGGCCTCACCAGATTGCTGTGAACAAGTCTCTGCCACGGTTTCTCAATATGGAGAAGAATATATAGAGTATTTTTCACAACCTCTCTTCTATCTTCAAATGGAGGGAGGGTTGTAAGGTTCCAGGGTATGAAGGGTGCCCGGTCCTAGATTTCAACGAGTTGATGGGGAGCGGCCCTCACAACAAGCTTGTTGTCGGCTCTTCTCGAGGGGGTGCTTTTGAGACTCTTGCATCCTCTCAAGCGAAGGGGAAGAAGAGGAAGCGGGCTGCCCTGACAGTTCCTTGTGCACCTGCTTCTTGGGCTCTGAAGCGTAAGGTGCTCAAGCATCAAGTGGTTCGGGAGCATGAAGATGGCTCTTTGCTGGCTGCTTCTTCGAAGTCAAATGTTTCTCTTCCAATTTCTGCATCGCCTTCTGTTCTTGAGGACTTTTCTTCCTCCTGTAGCTTTTCATAGACTCAGGCTAGTGCCTCAAATTCTACTGCACCGATTGAAATTGCTTCGGATCAAGGAGTAATGTCTATAGCAGTAGGGGAGGGCCAAGTCCCGATTTGAATGAACGAGGCTGATGAAGCCGACCTTGATGAGGCGGTTGAGGCCAAGAGAGCCACTGAAGCTTAGGAGGCTGCTATGCCTACTGAGGAAAGGGAAGTCCCGATAGAGCTTGTGATCATAGAAGAGGTTGGAGCCCTAGGGGGTGAAGAGAGGCCACCCGAGCAAAAGTTGCTGCCCCAGAAGATGTTGCTATAGATGATGCAGAGGCAAGACATCCTGTGGGGTCAGACTTTGAGGGCCCAGAGGTGGTGCCCTGACTGTATAGGCGGTAGGCCCTATGGGAGAGCTTGTAGTTGAAATAGCTGTCGTGGAGGACAAGGGTGAAGAAGAAGAGAGGGAAGGTGTCGAGCATGCCGAGGCGGAGATGGCAGTTCAAGAAGAGAGGGAGCGGGGAAAAGACACCACCGTAAGAGAGGAGACTACCGTGGTACACCATGAGATTGTAGCTCCAAGCGGGGAGGTCACCCTTGCCCTGACTGAGGCTGCAGAGCCTACAAGGGACGAAGTTACAACACTTGACCATGACAGGGTCCAGCCGGAAGAGGCCACGCGGGAAGATTTGAGCACAAGGGTTGTTGTTGAGGTACCAGGGCAGCTTGAGGTTGCCCCTGAATCTGGGGAGCCTTAGACCTTGGCTGCAACTGGGGATTCTCCTTCTGTAGTTATACCTGCTGCTCTGCCTAGACCCATCCTTAGTGGAATGCTCGACATTATCATGTAGGTGCTTCGGGTAGGGTTTCAAAAGTTGAAGGAGCTACCCCTAGCCGAGTTTGGGGACACACTCGCGCAACTGAAGCAGCTTTCCCTGAGAGGCACACCTGAGGCCATCCCTTACTTTGACAACATTGTGAATGAGTTGGAGGGATGGAGGGTAAAAGCTCTACGGGAAGAAGAGACTGCAGCGCTGTTAGGGGGCTCCGTCATAGAGTCAGTAGAAGCCTCGTTGATGCACAGTCGTGAATTGGTCGAGTCTTAGCTACAAGAGAGAGGCTGCTAACTCTTATAGGTCTGCCCTTTTTGAGAATGCCGTAACAAGCAATATCAGGGTAATGACCCTGAAGGAAAAAATAGCGAAGTGGGCGCAGGAACTTGAAAAGATGGAGAAGGAGACGATGGCCTGGGAAACTGAGTATAAAGAGTTGGATCAGAAACTTCTTAACCTCTAATACTCCTTAAGCGAAAAGTTGTCCTTGGTGGAGCATGATGTCAGGTCGGTGGTCGAATTGAGGGGAGACCTCGAGCGGAAGACCGCATCGATCGAAGAGTGCAGGAGAAAGGTCCATGAGATCATTGACCGCTTTTGACAGTGCCTTCTTTCTCTCTTTCTTTTCATTTCTTCCATTGTAAAGAAAAGAACACTTGTAATGCCCTCTTGATTTATGAATGAAATAGTTCTTTTATTTTTATGTCTGGGGGACATCTTTACTCTTTCTTCTCTTTTTTCATTTTTTATGCCCTTTCACCGTGTGAGACGAAAAAGGATAGCCCGCTCCTTGCTTTGTCTTTTGACATCTTGCCACGACTCCAATGACCTCGAATAGGGGAGTAGTTGCTTCCTCTCCCCTTAGCATTTGATTGGATAGGGCCTCATAATTCATGGTTCTCATGATTTAGTGAGCCTGTTCGCTGTAAATGCTCCAATCCGGGGAATGTTTCACTTCTCTACGGGGCTCTTAAGCTCATCATAGATCTTGGACGAACTCCTTTCAGTGCTTTGAAGTGATGTGCATAACCTCCAACAGATTCTTGAGGTTACGAACCTCACTTCTCAACTCTGTCATGGGGTCTTGTTCCTAAGAGCCAGAGGGCTGACTCTTGCCCACTTGTACTTCTTCGAGAGCCTCAAAGGAGTGTAAGACCTTCTTTTGGCTGTTAGTGATCTCCTTGTTTAAGGAGGATAGGATTTGGAGTACCTTTCTTGGTGGTTGGTATGTCAGTTCTGCTTCTAGAAGAGCAATGGGGACATGCAGGACCTTTTGCTAATCCGGCGTATAGGTTACCTTGGTGTTGGAAGGTCTACCTCAAGGGCTTCGTCAGACTCAAGAGTTGCTTCTAGCTCATCATTTTGTTCTGGCAAATTAGAAGTAGAGGGGGAAGCTTCATCTTCGGGAGAGGGCACCATCACCTCAGAGAGGTGGCAAGGTATACTTGGACAAATAGGAGTCAAGGGAAGAATCTTGCCTTGTCTTTCCTCCTCTTTGAACATGTCCATAATCATTTGCCCAAGGTCTTAAACATCCTCATGAGACGAGAGTTCTTTCTCTCTCACAGGCTTCCAATCATCATCCTTTGACCTTTCTGGTGCTGGAAGGTCTGTGAAATAGTACTTAACGCCAGCATAGTGAGTCACGGCTACAGGAAACGGTCTCTTATCAGCATAGATCGTGTGTTGTGTCCCATCTCGACTGTACTTCAACCATTGGTGAAGTGGGAAAGAGACCACCCCCTGATCATGACGCCAAGGGCAGCCGAACAAGACATTGTAAGATGCATCAGTGTTTATTACGTGAAACTGGGTGTAACCGTTCTGGTCACCGATCTTGAGGCGAAGACGAACTGTCCCAGCTGGCTTTTCTCCTGATTGATTGAACTCTTGGACAGTGATGTGGGTTGGAGTGAGGTCACCAGATCCTAATCCCAGTCAAGTGAAGATCCTTCTTGGGATCATGTTAACTGCTGACCCTCCATCTAGCATAATCAGGTTGATAAGGCAGGCGTATAATTCACCATTCATGAAGAGGAGGGGATTGTGAAATTCACCTCCCAACTGCAGGTCATCTTCGAATAAGATGATTGTCAAGCACCCACCTAGAATGGCTGGGTCCACCTCAATAGGTTCCACTTCAGTCTCGTACACTTTCGGGTTAGAACGGGCTTGAACTAGGGCCATACGGTAGTCTCTGGACAGCATAAGGGCGTCATAGATGCTTAGAAGGGCTGGAAGCTTTCTCGAATGCCCAATTACATCATATTTCATCTTATCCTCATTAGCCTCTTGCATTCCTGATCCAGTCATTGGTTTGTGTGGTAGGGTAAGTTTAGGAGTAGGTTTTGATTGAGTTTTGGTTTGTGACACTGGTTGACTTTGTTGTTCGACCAGTGTAGTCAGGGCTAATGAGGAGGTAATAGGGATTTGTATTAAGGATGTAGAGGTTTGAGGTTGAGGCTCAGAGAAAAATGAAGGATCTGGAAACTTGAGGACCTTGAGCTTTTGAGGTGTGCACTGTAGCTTCTTCCCCGATCTTAGGCTCATTTTCCCCATGCTGAATGGTACTTCCAAGATCCGCACCATATGGGAGGCCTCCTTGGAACAGAAACTTGAAGATGGCTCAGCTTGGTTTGGGTTGCCAAGGCGTCGACGACTGTCAAGAATCCAGCTGCCTGAGCTAGCACCTTTCATAGGCATTTTCGCTGCGATCAGCTGATGTTGGTGCCGTCAAGGTCGTAGTTTAGAGTGTTGAAGTCTGGGCACTACCGCTCTGCACCTGTAAAAGAGATAGAAGAGGAGCGAGGAGAAGAAGAAAAACTAGAGTTAGAATGTCTTGACAGCTTTTTATGTCATCGCCAAAATTGGACGTGTGCAGGGGTGTTTTAGGTCTTGCACCGGATCTGACTGTTGTGCGGTACTTTTAGCATCGTCACTTGCATTAGACGAGTCCTGAGTAGTTCATGACTCAGAGATGCCACCCAGATTGAACAAAGAGATAAGGCCAGCTGCGCCTGGGATGAAGTCTCGTAAGGTCGGTAGAGGAGGAAGGTGCCTGAGAAATTCTTCCTCGACTGGTGTTAAGTCAAGCCCAGCCTGAGTTGAGTGTGACTCGAATGGGACACGGTTCAGGGTGCAAGCAGCCCCCGATGTATATATATTTTTTTTTTAATTTTTAGTTTTTTTAAATTTTTAAAATTTGATGAAAACAGTTAAACTAAGCATGGTGAAAGCAGGGAAAACATGGTTTAGATAAAAAATAACAAACTAAAATAAAATCAGATAGCCAGAACAGAGCGGACCTATCTGAGGCAAAATATATTTTTTATATTTTTTAAAAAAATTATTTTGAGCCAAATTTTAGTGGACAAGCAGACCAAAGGCACTAAAATAGGTCTCTGGGGTCCAAGAATTTTTCTGGGACCTTTGCAGTTGGGCGACACGGGTGGTGTCGCCTGGGTGGGAGACACTGCTAGTGTCGCCCAAAAACTTATATTTTTTTTATTGTTTTTATATTCTTATCATATCGAAATTAATGAAATAATACTATTTTAAACTTGGAAAAAGTGGGAAAAAATATATTTTTGATGAAATAAATTAAAATAGAGTAAATAGACATAAGCAAATATGTGATTTTTATCAAGTAAAATATTTTCTTAGTCTTTTTTAAATTTCCTTTTTCTCTGAAATTTTTTGAGAGGTCATAAAAAAACTCCCTAGAACATATTTTCATTGTTTCAGGAAATTTTGAAACTTTCGAAATTTTAGTGACACGGGGAGTGTCGCCCTAGATCCGGGTGGCACTGGTGGTGTCACTCAGGCGACACGGCTGATGTCGTCCAAATTAGACAGGGTCTTAGAGCAACAAAACCCTGAATCCTGATCCCTGTAGATTCCTAGGACTTTTTACGACTGATCACAGTGAAAAATAGTGAAATAAAATTGTACTTTGACACTTGGATCAAGCTCGTAACGCCCCACAATGGGCGCCAAACTATTTATGATGAAAATTAGACAGATCTTCCGATGATGATCTCTCGATTTTAACACCTTAAACTAAATGAAAAATGAAAAAAATAAAATGGTAAAGAAAGTGGGACAAATCGAATTCAGATCTGAGGCCAGATCTGCCCGGCAACGAGCATATCTATTTTCAGATCTGTGGCAGGGCCAGCATGATCCAAAGCATCCGAAATGCAATTTTAAACAAAATTAACAAAACATATAAAAATAAAATTAAAAAAATAAAATAAGAAGAAATCGAAAGAAATGACACTGATCCGGGCCAGTTGGCCTGAGACCTCGAGCCATTTGGGGCTCGTCCGTATCAGAACCGGTCCCCTCTTGTCTCTCTGAGTCAAATGTTTATCGGCTAATCCCTTCAATGTGATGGATTTGATTTAAGGTTTTGTGTCCTAAGGGTAGATCTAGTCTGTGTCCTAACGATAGATCTGACGTTTCTCTCAGGGGGCTAAAGCTTCCTGATGTAATTTCTAGGGTTTTCTCTCGTGTAACTCCCTTAGGTTTTCCATCTCTATCTCTTATATTTCTTTCTATTTGCTATGGTATTCTACTGTGCTTAGTCTCATTGTTCTAAATTCACCTTCTTAGGGGTTGCTTACCCCTCCATTTACATTGTGCTTCAAGTGAGTTCTACCTCGAAGCGGACATTGCTAGGCACGATCAGTGACGAGCGCTCACTTATTTCCCCCTAAACCGTGTCCCGTTCGAGTCACTCTCGGCTCGAGCTGCGCTCGACTTAGCACGAACTGTGCATGGTATCACTGTTCTGACTTTACCTTCTTAGGGGTTGCTTACCCCTCCATATATATTGCGCTTCGAGCGAGTTTCTCATCGAAGTGCGTATCGCTAGACACGATCAGTGTCAAGCGCTCACTTATTGCGTTGCTTATTTTGTGTGTATTGTGTGCTTGACTTTATTTTTTATTATGTGCTTCTTTACACACTCCAGCACACACCGAACCAGTAATGCCCGACAAACCAGCGAACAAATATTTTGAAAACCCCCAAAATTCATGTTATCAGCATGAGGGGAACCTAGCATTGAGAGCCGAGGCGATTGTGATTAGAGTAACTTCAACTGTGACAGCGCCTCCA
>NW_006499364.1:3261800-3281945 GCF_000471905.2 Amborella trichopoda
CAGGACGCCAGGACTTATGTGGGACCTAATCCTAGCCGCATTTCAATAGTTAGGAACCCACTCTCAAGCCAAGCCTACCCATAATCAGATTAGGTCAAACATTTTGTGTGTTATATGGACCAAGCGCTCCGTATATGCTCTGGCAGCTAGCACTCACAAAAAGTTCCCAAATCTTTCGTCTTCCCCTTGATCACCTTACTCTGGCGCTCTTCGAAGAATACTGAGAAGGGGAAGCCTTGATCAAGCTCATGCTGACGAGCAAAGTGGTGAGGGAAATACTCCTCTAACCTGGCATTTTGCGGAGTCCGATAGGGTAAGACTCCCCCTCTAATGCTCTGGATGAACATGAGTTCCTTAATAGTTGTTGGAGCATTGTCTAGCTCCTTCCCCAACTCATCAATGAAAGCACAGTCGGTGAAGCTCCCAACCTGAAAAGGATCCACCTCATGTTCAGAGAATCATTTTCAAAGAGTCCCTGAGCCTTCCTTGGGGTATGGAAGATGGCCCTCTGGTTGGCAATCCTCATCAGGAAGGGCCACAGCTTATCTCCCGAGCACTGATGCTTGATGTAGGTATCAAGGAAATAATCCCCTAGCCACCCATACATCTATTGCACAGGGAATGGAGTCATGAAATCCCTAGGAAAAGCCTCTCCTCCAACAATACCACTTCCTCCCTCTTTTCCCCTGTAGGCCTTTCCACAGGAGTTGGCCCCTAAGCTATGGTATATGTTGCACAAGACCGACTGAGCAAGGGCATACTCACGTCCTCGGTCGATGTCACAAACCACATACAGTGTGCTTGGACTAATGTCGTCCCCCCAGCCAGGAAGCACGAATTTGCAAAGGAATAAGGCCAAGTATGTAGCCAAGAAGACACGGTCATCATCAATCTCAAGTTGATACAAGGGAGGCGTCACCTTTGCGACATCCTTCCCCTACCCCTTCGGAGTACCCTGACCGCCCTCGGGATAATCCCCACAAAAGAAGTTCACCCACTCTGTAAACGTGGCCCTGCAATTGTTAAATCGATCGACAATCGACTGATAGGCCTCAAAGATCATTTGAAGGCTCGCAGGTGGCTCTTCATCCCCCAAGTTAACACCACCGAAGATGACTGAGTATGGAGGAACAAACTCATCATACATAGCTCCAATCATCGGGAGGCCTCCAATGAAATGAAGATCTAGCAGGGAGATCCCCACTTCATCATGTCCAAGAAGCCAAGTATTGCTGACATGGCTCCATGTCACCAGTAACAACTTTACTGTATTGGAGCAACGGTCATAGTAATTGCCCGAACACTGGACCGCTGCCAATAGCGAAGCATGTTCAAGAGTACTTTTGTATGACGCCAATACCTTGGTAGTCCAAGAAGTGTGTCCCTTCAGGTATTGATGCTTCCCTCGAATCCGGAGGCCTTTTCCTAACCACCTTAGTAATCCCTTTGCCTGTTCCATCCGCTTCGCTAAGGTAGGCAAATTCTCCCCGGAAGCTATGTTCTGATGCAAACAATGAAGAAGTGCCATCCCTTCTTCAGTACTAACATTCCCATCATTACCCTCTCGCACTTCGAAACAAATAAGGTCAGTAATGAAAGTGACACTAAGGGGCCACTCTGGCTCGCACACTGACGAGGCTTAGCGTCAGTTGGTTTTCTCCTACTTTTGTCAATCAGCAAAACCTAGCATCGGTTGGTTTTCTCTCTTTTCTCCCTTTGTCTATCAGTCAGGGAAACTTAACGCTGATTGGTCTTCTCTCTCCTCTTTTGTTAGTCGGCGAAGCCTAACGCGAACTAGTTTTCTATCCCCTTCTTTCTGTCAGTCAATGAAACATAGCACCAACTGGTTCTCTCTCTTCCTCTGTTAATCGGTAAGACTTAGAGCCGACTGGTTTTCTCTCTCTTCTCCCGTTAATCGATAAAACTTAGCACCGACTGATCTTCTCTCTCCTCTCCTATCAGTCGGTGAGACCTAGTGCCGACTGGTTTTCTCTCCCTTCCCTTGTCAGTCGGTGAGGCCTAGTGTCCACTGGTTCTCTCTCTTCCTCTATCTGTTTGCGAGACCTAACGCCGATTGGTTTTCTATCTTTTCTTCTATTAGGTGGCGAGACCTAACGTAGACTGGTTCTCTCTATTCCTCTGTCAGTTGGCCAGACCTAGCACCGACTGGTTTTCTCTCTTTTCTCCTGTCAGTCGGTGAAGCCTAGCACTGACTGGTTTTCTCTTTCTTCCTTCTAAACATATTCGACAATGCTTGACCCCGATTGTGCTTTCCTTCCCTCTCTCTCCTTTATTCTCTCATATTTCGTACTCTTCTCTTCCTTCCTTTTTCCTTAGTCCTTTCTTTTCCTTCTTCTCTTCTTATTCTCTCCTCATAGCCCTAATTCTGCTACTCTTTCATTCGACTAAGAGGGATTGAGATTGAATTCTCATGGTAGTCCTGTCGTCTAGCCGTAATGTTGTTGTGTTGGGTTACTTGGCCGGTGATTGCCACGACAGATTGACCATCGTACTTAGCTAGTCGATATTGATAACAATGTTTAATAGTAATCCTATGAGCTGGTCTTAGTTACCGAGCGCTCTTTACTACCATGTCAGACCAATTATCCATCAGCCTAGTCGCCGCTTTGATCCTCTGGCTTAGTCGAATTCTTCTCTCCCCCAACTTTCTTCTCTTCTTCTTTTTGAATGTGCATGCTTATGTACATTCATTAAAGAGGAAAAGGGTGAGGTCTGACCAACGTTTTTTATAACCTTTGCCATATATGTGTGTACTTGCAGAAAAGAAGAAAACAAGAAGAATACAAGCCAAGGGAGGCGATTCCTAACCCACCTTTAAATTCCTTCGTCACTGGCTGGAAACACTTGGCCCCGTGTTTGAACGGGGTTCCTGAGAGAGTGATCTAAAAAACGTCTCGAGTCTTGCCTCGAAACTCGAGATGCGTGCCACCTGATCCTAAAAGGATACGGAAGGGGAGATCGAGGCACCTAACCAGTCACATGGAGCAGATCTCTAAAGTAGTGACCAACACTGACGAAATCGGTCTAAGGTCTGGAAGGAGGTTACAACTGCTCATGTAGAAACCAAGACTCTTGAAGTATATTGGGTCGCCAGTAATCCCATACCCAAATACCTGACCTAATCCACCACCAATCCTCAAATACCTTGGACCTCCATACACCAAACCATCGTATGATCCTCAGCCTCCATCAACTTCCACTCTGCCAACACATACTCTCACTACTCAATCTAACCAATCCGCACCGGACTCAACCGCATGACTTGGCCTGTCGGCACCAAATCCAGTTGCACAACCATTGCATACCCAATCCATACAACCTCTCCAATCCATATCGATTGTATAATAAAGTCAACCAGTACCCCAAAATAGCTTTCCACCACCTAAGCCTATGCCACAACCTTCCAAACTACTCGGACTCATGGAGAGTCCAAGAGTTCAAGGGATTGATGATGACAAGGTCATGTATGATGTGGCTGGGCACCTAAGGAAGGTCTCTGGCCTTCTCAGTGTCTATGATGCCCTTATGCTCTCGAGAGACTATCGAATGGACCTCGTTCAAGCTCTCCCTTGCACGGAAGTATATGAGACTGTCATGGAGCCCATCGAAGTGGACCTTGCAATCCTAAACAATTGTTTGGCTATCACCTTTTTGGATGACGACCTTCAGTTGAGTGGAAAGTTCCACAACTAGCCTCTCTTTGTAACCTACGAGTGGCATGTATGTCCCATCAGCTGAATTATGCTGGATGAGGGATCAATGTAAATCACATCCCCAGAAGATTACTTACCCACCTAGGGTTAGGATCTAATAACCTCACACTGACGAACATCATAGTTCAGTGGATCAATCAATAGGGAGAAAAAGCAACCGACACTGCTCACCTCCGTCTCAAGGTCGGGTAATTAAACAATTATGTACAGTACCATGTGATCGACACTGACACCTATTACAACATCCTCCTCAGTCGCCCTTGGATGCATGACCAAGGGGTGGTTTCATCCACGCTTCATCAATGCTTTAAGTACAACTGGGATGGAAGGCAGTACACGGTCTACGCTGATAAATGAGTGTTCCCCATCGTCGAGATGCATTATGCTGATGTAAAGTATTGCAGATCTGGTATCACCTCGAGAACCCGATGATGATGACCGAAGATCTGTAAGAAAAACAGAAGTGTCCTTACATGAGGATGTGGAGGATGTAGGAAGGCCGCTCTTGGGCATGTTTATTGAAGAAGAGAGAAGTGACAATCTTCTCACTCTGACCTCTATTCACCTTAACACTCCATTCCCTCTTCCAGAAGCGTTACCTACTTCCCCTGAAGAGCAGGCTCTCCCCTGCTCTCCCAGTTCAGAGTCATTCGTGTTGGTTGCCGAACCAGTGACTACCGTGGAGCTCGAGGAGGTCATGGGAGTAGATTCTTTGTCACCAATAGTCTCATACACATCAGATCGTCAGAAGATCCGACACATCCCTGTTTCCCTTCTTAAAGCGAAAGCATTAAAGAGGATTGCCAAATTCACTCAGGCTGACCACAAGGTTTTATACATCCCAACCTCTTTAAAAGGAGAGGATAATACATCTATTAATAGAGGGACATCCTACTCATGCAGTCCCCACTTAGTGTTGCATTTTTTAGTTGCTCTGAAGTCTGTTAATGCCCCCATTCCGCCACTCCATTACTTAGAATAGGTAGCCATTGATGATCTAAGAAGGGAGCTCGAGGACCTTCAAGATCAACTGAAGGCCATACGAAAAGGGAAAGCCAAGATGGAAGAAGCCCCTCTGACTGCTTCAAGACCATTGACAGGGTTCGTGCAGGAGGTCAGGAGCCATGACAAATGTGGGGCTCCAAAATCCTTATCTCATCCGAAGTCCGAAACCTCCCCCAAATGGAACCTCTACAGTCAAAACGCTCATCATATCATGAGAACAATGGATTATGAGTCCTTGATCAATCAAGGACTAAAAGGAAGAAAGGAAATTGCTCCCTTCGAGGTCATGGAAGCCGTCGTTGCTCAACACACGACGAGAAGAGGAATTAGGCATTCTACCTCCTCTCAGCGCTCCCAATAAAAAGACAGACATGACGCAAACCGAAAAGGGAGTCATGGGTAAAAGCCTCACTACGACCTCAGAGGCACACCTTAAACACGCCCTCAAGTCTTGTTGTATGATCTTAAAACACACTATCACTACGATCTTGGAGGCACGTCCTTAAATACACCCTTTGGTCTTGTTGTAAAACCTTAAAAACACCTACAGTCTTAGAGGCATGACCTGAAACACGCCCTAAGGTCTTGTTGTATGAACTTAAAACACACTATCACTACTGTTCAGAAGACAAAATGGCAATGGGCCAGGCCGAGTTGGTTTCGGCCCGAGCCCAAACCCGAATGACTCGTTTCAACCCAGCCCGCCATGCGCTTGTCGTGTGCATCTCTCTATCCAAGTCGTCATGCATGACTCTCTGCCCCGTCTATCATGTAAATTCAATTGTCCACCGTGTTCAACCGCCGTGTGCGTCTGCCTTCCCCAGACAGTCGTGCCTGTTCACTTTCTCCAACTGCAGCACGCGATCACTCAGGCCATCGTTTGCGCCAACGCGCCCACCCAGTCGTTGTGCGCACAAGCATGCATCCTTGAGGTGAACCCTAGGAACTGGCTGCTGTGTGTGCACTCACACGCCACCGAACAGAGTAACCTTTTTCCTTTGTGCACATGCCTTTTGCATGCCCTTCAATGCATGCCTCCCCTAATCGGCCCGTACGTGTGCACATTGGAATGCCTTCTTCGCCTCCACTCAGCTTCAATCCCTTCACACAAGTCCCTTAGTGAACTCACCCTCTTACCCAATGAAGTCTCACTCATGCCTTTGTGTCTGCTGTCTTTCATCACTGTTTCACCCCCATGGAGTCACACTTGTTCCCTAATCCCCAATGAGTCCACATGCACCTACCATCCCTCATCGGGTCACCTTCATCATTTGAACCCATTACCTATAAATGGTCTCGGCCATTTCGTCCCCAGTGAATCAGACTAGGATCTGCATACTCATTCCTTATGGAATCTTATTCACTTCACATTCCCCAGTGACTCCACCTACACTCACCACCTCTCATTGGGCAACCTTCATCACCTGAACCCACGGTCCAAGTTATATGACCTTAAACTGTAGTGCATGTCTTCGCCACATGATGTTAAACTGCTTTGCACAACGGTCAGTGTTATAAGACCTTAAACTACATAGCAAAGGTCTAGTTACACGACCTTAAACTGTAGCACACGTCCTGACTGTATGATGTTAAACTACTTCAGACAATGGTCTGTACTACAAGACCCTAAACATCATAGCATGGTCCAAGTTATAGAACCTTAAATTGTAGCGCATGTCCTAGCCTCTTGACAATAAATTGCTTCACATAACGGTCCATGCTGTAAGACCCTAAACTACATAACGACGGTCCGTTATATGACTGTAGCCCACGTCCTGGACACATGACGGTAAACTACTTCACACAACGGTCCGTGCTGCAATACCCTAAACTGCATAGCGACGGTCCAGTTATACTACCCTAAACTGTAGAGCATGTCGTGGCCGCATGACGTTAACTTGCTTCGTACAATAGTCCAAGTTATATGACCTTAAACTGTAGTGCACGTCCTGACCGTATGACGTTAAATTGCTTCGCACAACGGTCCATTTTGAAAGACCCTAAAATACATAGCGACATGACCCTAAACTGCAGCACACGTCTTGGCCGCATGATGTTAAACTGCTTCTCACAACAGTTCAGTTACATGACCCTAAACTGTAGCCCACGTTCTGGCAGCATGACAATAAACTGCTTCGCACAATGGTCCGTGCTGCAAGATCTTAAACTACATAGCCACGGTCCATGTTATACGACCTTAAATTGTAACGCACATCCTGGTCGCATGATGTTAAATTAATTTGCACAACGGTCCAAGTTATATGACCTTAAGTTGTAATGCACGTCCTAACCGCATGACGTTAAACTGCTTTGCACAATAGCCTTAGTTATACCACCTTAAACTGTAGCGCATGTTCTGGTCGCATGACGATAAATTGCTTCAGACAACGGTCCGTATTGTAAGACCCTAAACTGCATAGCAACGGTCCCAGTTATATGACCCTAAACTATAGTACACGTCTTGGTCGCATGGCAGTACACTGCTTCGCACAATGGTCAAGGCTATATGACCTTAATTCATAGCCCAAGTCCTGGAGGTATAACCTTAAACACGCCCTCACAAAAAAATGGACATGGTGGAAACCCTAAAGGGTATCATGAGTAAAAATGATAGATGGACATGGTCATGAAACCATGAGTAAAAGTGTTCCGTAATAAAAACTAGGTGCGGTGAAAACCCAAAAGGGCACTGTGAGAAAAAATGGAAAAAGGATGGACATGACCATGAGGTCATGAGTAAAAGAACCCAATAAAAAGGAGGTTGGTGAAAACCGTCTTTACGGCACCGCTTTCCCCAGTCCAAGTGAAAACCCGAAAGGGCACTCACATCAATAAACAGGTTGATGCAGCGCTCGCTTCCATAAGGGGCTTCAACCCGCACTCCAAGAAAAATTCTCGTACCAGAATACCCTGCTATCGTGACCCAAAAAGAAGAGCTTCAGGAAAACTCCAACAGTCTAAGTCCGTTCATGAAAGGACCCAGATGTCAAAAGAATCTCCAAGATGGCAAGTCAGGGTTCCATTTTAAAGGACCCCATTCTCAAGACGTCAAAAAAAAAAAAACAAGAAAGCCACGATGCCACCCCGAAGGCGCTCCCAAAGGTAAGAAACTGTCAAACCAGGTCAAAACCTACCGTCAACAACTACGGTGAAGCCTCCTCAAGGTTCCCAATTACTGTCTCAGTCTAGACATTTCAGGCCGGCCACCAAACACCCCTGACTAGGTGCAGTGATCCACACCCCAAAGAGGCCGCCTTGCCAAAGAGGGACCCTGCTTGTCAAAACAAACTTGGTATAGCGGCAGACAATGCTCATCAAGGGCTCCTTGGCTCTCTATCCAAAGCAAAGCTCCTAACGTGGGTGATGGGCCTTCTTAAAGGGGTCCCCCACTGATAGCAAAACAAAAGTCTCTAACGTGGATGATGGGCCTTCCCAGAGGGGCCCCCCACTAGAAGACATAAAGAATCTGACTGATTGGGAATAAATTCCTTAAGCAAGGCCTCCGACTGCCAAACAAGACTGGATTCTGGCCGACTGGGTTTACAAGCCCTTAAGCAAGGCCTCCGACTGCCAAACAAGGCTGGATTCTGACCGACTGGGTTTACAAGCCCTTAAGCAAGGCCCCCAGCTGTTGGAACCAAAAGCACAAGCTCTTGATGTGGATGATGAGCCTTCCCAGAGGGGTCCCCCACCAGCAACTAATCTACAGACGTGGATGATGGTCTTTCCCAAAGGGGTCCCCCACCAGTAGCTCAAGTCTCTTCCCCCGCCAAAAGTCTCCACATTTGGGTCTATAAGCCCTTAAGCAAGGCCCCCAAATGTCAGAGCACTTTGGTCACCCCTTCGGTAAGCAGCTTCGCACGAGTACCCCTTAAGTGGTCGTGTTGATCCGGTGGCCAAGAAGAAAACTAAGGCTGAAGGACCATTTTGATTTTGAATGTTGTCCTTCTCGTTTCTCTCAAAGCAAAACATTCAGTAGGGCAAGTGGTTTGAGGGTATTTTTCAACACTTCTATCCTCGGTTCGAATAAGGAGAGAGTAATTTGAGACCAAATTTTGCAGGTATCAAAATTCATGTGGCCTAAGGAAGCCCTGATCCATAGTCAAATTTTTGACAGTCTCAGAATGGCCCAAGAATGCTCAAAAACATGGCTAAGGGTCTCCTAAGAACACCTGCCAAGTTTTGTCATGATCCGATGAGTTTAAGACAGTGCAGATGCAAAAAACGTTTTTGAAATTCGACCTATAATGCGACAAAAATGGACCTTATAACTACATCCCTATCACTGGAGCAACAAACAATTATGTGACCACCTCCATTAGATCCGAAACATTTGAAAACCATCAAGGATCAAGTTTCGGCTTGATCGGGCATTTATGGACCAAGTTATGGCTAAATTACCCACAAGGGCTGAACTTTAGAAACTGAGTTTTTCAACTTCAGCCTGAACTTTGGATGCTAGTATATTCCTCGTCTTGTTTCGAAATGAGCCCAAATTTTGGGAGCATGTTTGTCTCATCGATCCGATCGATTTGAAATATGGGACGCCCCATGGCGTGGCCCGAGCCGAGTGAAAAACTAGAGAAAAGATCACGATTTAAAGTGAAGTTGCAAAATTTCTAACAAGTGTGCTCCTTGATCGAACAGCCACATCACGACACTCACACATCGAATTGGCTTAACACTAAACCCGTTGCTACTATAGCGTCAAAGGCGTCACCAAAGCCAAACCACATGTGTGATGGACAGTTAGATTCGCCACATGATAGGGATAAACTTCCTACAATTTCTGACCACCGAAAAACAAATTTCGGTAAAAATACCTAATTTGGAAAATGGTCATTCGGGCACAAAATCAAGCGACGTTCGTTGCCAAATGTTCATGATGATATGCTCGTCAATATGAAGAGAATAAATCAAAGAAAAATAGCAGGAAACAAGCGTAATCTTGAATCAAAGATCGCATGCTTCTTATATTTTGCATATCAAAATAATCGTCTCCCCGAGCTGATCAAGAAAGCAATATTCTTTTGGTTGGCCGGGAAGACCCCAAGCGAGCCACGCAAGATCGCAAGAGTTTCATGGTCATGATAAGGACTAAATTGGAATTTCAAAAATTGTAGGCAAGGGGCAAAATCATCATTTTCCCCTATTTTCTTATTTTTAGTTAATTCATTTAAATGCTATTATTTAACAATTAAATCAACTATTGGACATCCACCCATATTCGGATGACTCATTATAAATACACGTGATGTAAACATGAAAAAGGCCTTTTGATCAATTAAGGAATTTTGGGTTCTATTTAATTTTTGAGTCACATTTCCCCTTTTTGGAGAGAGAAAGCGAGGAGAGAGAAACTTGACTGGTACCTTTGGACCCACTGATGTAACATTCTCTCTCCTCTTCTCTTTTTCGCTTTTCTCTTTCTCTCTCCTCTTCTCGTTCTATCTTCTCTTCTCTTTCTCTCTCCTCTCTCTTTCTCTCTCCTCTCTCTTTCTCTCTCCTCTCTTCTTTCTCTCTCCTCTCTTCTTTCTCTCTCTTCTCTCTCTCTCTCTCTTCTTTTCTTTCTCGCTTCTCTCTTTCTCTCTTCTTTTCTTTCTCTCTTCTCTCTTTCTCTCTCTTCTCTCTTCTTTCCTTTTCTCTCTCTTTTTCTCTCTTTTTCTCTTTCTTCTTCTATCTGTTTTCTCTCTCTTATTCTCTCACCTCTCTAGGACAGCAGGGTCTGCTGCCGTTTCAAAATCTCTCTTCTCACTTTCCCTCTTCTCTCTTCTTTCCTTTTCTCCCTCTTCTTCTTTCCTTTTCTCTCTCTTCTTCTTTCTTTTCCCCTCTTCTTCTTTCCTTTTTCTCTTCTCTTTCTTTCCTTATCTCTTCTTCTTTCCTTTCTCTATCTTCTTCCTTCATTTTTCTCTTCTCTCTTTCTTTTTCTCTTCTTCATTTCTTTCTCTCTCTTCTTTTTTCCTTTCCCTGCCTTCTTCTTTCTTTTTCCACTCTTTCTTACTCTTGCCTTCTCTCTCTTGAATGAGATGGCGAGTCGAGCCCTTTCTCGAGTGGAGGGGGACTCAGCTGCCACCGCTGTCTTTCTTCCCTCTTTTCTTTTTCTTCTCTCTCATCTTTGGGATAGCAGTCTTACTTGATGTCCCAAACTTGCTCTCTCAACTTTGGGATGGAAGTCTTATCGGTTTTCCCAAAGTGTCTCTCTCTTGTCTCTCATCTCTAGGACAATAGTCTTACTCGCCGTTGCAAAAATATCTATCATGGTTATCAAATTTTGTGGGAAGTAACCCCTATGCGTTTATTTTATGATGGAAAAGACCTTGTTTTAATATCTATTTTAGTTTGGATGTTATTAGTCATTTTCTGAAGTATGCCAAAACTGTGAAATGGAATTCCAGGGAATTTACATACTTTTGTAATGGACTTTTGACAAAGAAAATGACATCCAATTGGTCTCAAATCTCCACCCTCTTAAATTTCTATGAGTCTATGTTTAGTTTGGTGCATATGACTAGCTGAAATTATTGATAGTTTGGAAGATATGATACGTTCTATGCATGTATGCAACTATTAGCAGACTGTGATAATTTTCAAGAATGTTACTTTTATTGTACTGAGAGTTTGACTAAGAAATTGAAGTGCAAATGACACAAAATTACCTCCATTAAAAAGACATGTGAGTTTAGTAAAATGTTCATTTTTTCCCACTATCGTAATTCTTTACGAAAATGAAGTTATATTTCAAATTAAGAGGGTATATCATTTTCAATTGTTTTCCTGGATTTTTCACTAATAGTACTGTGGTCACTGATTTTAACTAATCAAATGAAGTTTATGTTTGACCAAACTATAGCCAATTGAAAGATCTTTGAATGGGCTAAACGTTTCTTGTAGAAATTATTTTGAAATTCGTCTTGTATTGAAGGTTGCACTTTGTTTTATGACGATATGTCACTGTGGACAGATTTTATAAAACTCAGAATTTATGCCTGTATCAAAAAGGATCCGTTTTCTCCCAAACCACTTCAATTTGAACGGTTAATGAGTAAGTTTAAAGTTACATGTTGAGCACTTTTTGGAATTTCTTTCTTATTATGAATTATTAAGTAAATTTTAAAGACATGTCACTGCCTTCACTGCACAACAGATTTCAAATAAAATGTCTTCCCTCTTTTGAACTTTTGAGAGGCCAAAACATGGTCCAATTGTTTTCAAACTACCTCGATTTGAAAGATAGGTGTGTCTAGTGTAAAATTGGATTTGGAACCGTTTACAAATTCCTATTTATGACCAGATGTCACGGCTTGAAATTGCAGTTGAACATTGTTATTCTGTGATATGAACACTGTTATTATATGATATGGACACCGTTATTTTGTGAATCTGATACTGTTAAAATGTGATGTGCCACTACCAAAATGTGATATTGCTGCTTATGTGTTATGTGAATGGGTACCTACTGTGTGAATGATGGTATTGTGCTACTTATATTTTATGTGAATGGGTACCTACTGTGTGAATGATGGTACCGTGCTACTTATGTGTTATGTGAATGGGTACGTACTGTGTGAATGATGGTGTCGCGCTGCTTATGTGATATGTGAACGAGCACGTACTGTGTGAATGATGGTGCTGACAGTTAAGATCTTTTCCTAACTCCCCATGATTGAACAGGAGTCAGGATGTGAATGTGAATATTTGAGAGAGTCGCGCCCCCCAGATCTATATATGTACTACGCAATGGGTCACCCTTTGGTAGGTGGATATTGTGATACTGTGACTATTATTTGATTACTTGAGATGTGAGATTAACTTGACATATATGATTACCTGAGTTATGTGACTGATCAGAGATAAGTGTTACGCCTAATGAATAGGTTTAGAGTGTGGGTTGTGTCTGTTGATTTGGTAGTGCTCTCTTGCTTGTGTGGATTTGTTGAAAACTCGATAGATTGCTTGTGATATCTTAGATCTTATATTGTGCCTGCTCTACCATGAAAAGCATCATCTTATAATTGTGACATAATTGTGATGCATGACTCCTATTTTATGAGCATGGCTTAGAACCTTGATTTGTGATATGTGATAATATTCATAAGCAGGGAAGCATGATACTGTGATCTACTTACTGGACCTTTTATCTCATTAGTTTGCTTCCACCTTTGAACATTAGCAGTTGCAGGTCGAGGACAGGAGGGCGGTGATCATGTTTGGTGGGCTGAAGCCTCGTGCTAGACTAGAAGATCTCCTTGTTTTTGTAAGTGTCACCTGGTCATTGGCCATTCTATGTTGTTTGTGAAGCTTTGAAAGTTTGTTAATAGGCTTTGGTGCCTCGGATGCATTGTAATATTCTGGATACTATAGTTATGACTGTTGGAGAATGCATATGGATATGAATGGTTTTAATTTATCTAGCTTTTGTTGTTGTTTCTTGTGGGAGTTTGTGCTTTTTCACGTGGTTTGCTTTGATTCCGTATTTATAACATGTGTTGATGCCACTTCCACCTTAGTGATGATGCATGACCTCCGGTCACGATCCCGAACATTGTCACCCACCGATTGGGTATGGTAGGGATCAAGGGGTAGGGTCATGATAGTTATGGTATCAGAGCATCCAGGATAACATTCTTGGCCTGAGGAGTTTAGAAGTGTGTTTAGAATAGTTTTGGGTAGACTAGTAATTGAGTGCTTGTGTCGTAGGTTTAAGATGCCGAGGACACGGGCCAATAATGCAAGTTCTAGTAGTGAAAACATCGAGGCCCTCGGTGATTTTGTCAGGACCTTAGGGGCAATGACACAGATGATGAAGGAAGCATTACCAGCCCTATCCACCCCTACCCAGGATAGAATGATAGTATCATGATAGAGAGGTTTAAGAGGCTGGAACCTCCAACTTTCTTAGGGAAGGGAAGTGTAGAGAAAGCAAAGAGATGGCTAATACAAGTGGAAAATATTTTTAGAGTCATACAGTGCTCTGCTGTGCAGAAGTTGAGACTAGTTGCCTTCATGTTAGAAGGGGATGTCAAACATTGGTGGCATTCGGTTCAGCAAGACTGGGAAGAGGATGAGATAATACTTATTTGGGAAGGAGTTTTAAAGGCCTTGAATGAAATTCCCTAAATCAATAAAGGAAAGGAAGGAGGTTGAATTCATAGAACTACAACAAGGAAATATAACTGTTGATCAGTATGTTGCAACATTTTCATAGTTATCCTGATACGCGCCGCATATCCTCAACATGGAGGCTAGAAAGATAAGAAGGTTTGAGAGAGTTTTGCAGCTCAATATCAGAGGGAGAGTTTTGTCGGCCAATCTTAAGGCCTTTTCTCGATTGATGGACTTGGCTAGGAAGGTGGAAAAGGACTCTGATAAATATCGACTAAGGAAAGAGAAGCGAAGGACTGGGCCTCTGCCCTCTAAGTGTCCATTAGAAAAGGGAAGTCGGAGGAATGGCAAGACCCAAAAGACCTCCCAGGGTGACGTCAAGTAGAGCTAGCTAATGTATTGCACCTCATGTAGGAAGCAGGGCCATGTGGCCTCTGAGTGTTGGCTGAAGACCTGGACAAAAAAATTATTTTGGGCGACACACCTTGTGTCGCCTAGCTTACAAGGGTGACACTAACCGAGTCGCCCGGGCAACCCGCTCTGTGTCACCTAAACTAGGAAATTTTTTATTTTGCTGAAAATTTGTAAATATGTTCTAGGAATCTCTGGAGTCTACTCACAAAACTTCAGAGCACAATAAATTTTTTAAAAATATCAACAAACTATTTTACTTGATACAAGTCTGTCATATCTGACCTTCCCTGTTTTTCTAGTTATTTTAATTTATTTCATCAAAAAAACTGTTTTTCTTGTTTCTTCAAGTTTACAGTAGTTTCATTGCAAAAAAATAAATTATAAAAAAATAATAATAATCATATTGTTTTTTTTTTTTTTTTGACCAACACATCTGGCGTCACCTCGCTTACAAGGGCGACACGCCTTGTGTCGCACAAACTAAAAAGTATCAGATTGCTCTAAAACTATGCAGGTCTCTTCCATATATTCTTAGCTGCATGCTCACAAAATTTTAGCTTAAAATAAAATTTTTAAAAAATACCAAAACAATATTTTTCTTCAGGTAGGTTTGCTTTATTTTTTACTTTCTGATTTCATTCTAGTTAGTTAATTCCTATTTTCCCTTGTTTCATCATGCTTATTTTAGTTGTTTTTCATCAAATATAAAAGGAATATATATATATATATATATATATCAACAATTGATTGAGGGTTGCTTGCACCCTCTCTGAACCATGTCCCGCTCAAGTCATCCTCGACTCGGGTCACGCTCGACTTAGCACGAACTATGCCTGGTTTCACTGCTTTGACACATTCCTAGGGGTTCCTCGCTTCTCCATCTATATTGTGGCTTGAGCGAGTATCACCTCGAAGCGTGCATCTTTAAGCGGGATCAGCACGGAGCGCTCACTTATTTTCTTCCTTATTGTGTACCTATGTGCTGGACTTTATTTTCATTTTTCCTGCTTCTTTATACACTCTAGCACAAACTTACTGGGAATCCCAGAAAGAAAATGTTTCCAAAACCCCAAAATCCGCATAAACGGCATGAGGGGAACCTAGCATTGAGAGTCGAGGCTGATAGGATTCACGTAAGTTTAACTATAAGCCCCTCCGTATTCCTTTGGCTCAAAGCAACTCCGTGTATAGTAGGACCTGGTGAACGTCCTATAACAGGAGGCTAGGACCTATGTGGGGACCTATATCAGCCTAGCTGCATTTCAATAGTTAGGAACCCACTCACAAACCAAGCCTACCCATAATCAGACTAGGTCAAATGTTTTTGTGTGCTTCCTTGACTGATCGATTAATCTTAGATCCAGTTCGGACCCGCATTTTGTCCGAGATGAAGCTTCTGGGTCCATGTTCAGGCTTATACCCAGCCTAGCCCAGGTCCAAACGTAGGCCCCATCTTGGTCCAAGCCGAAGGCTTGTTCCTAGCTCATCTTTGATCCAGTCCAAGTCCACACCTGGTGTGATCATTAAAACTCTCTGGGTCCAAGTCCAGGCTTGTACCCAGCGTAGCCCAAGTCCAAACCAGGTTCACATCCAGGTCGGAAACTAGGCCCCCTCTTAGTCCGAGCCGAAAGCTCGTTCCTGGCTCATCTTTCATCCATTCCAAGTCCGCACTTGGTCTGATCATTAATACGCTCTGGGTCCAAGTCCAGGCTTGTACCCAACCTAGCCTAGGTCTGGACCAGGTTCACACCCAGGTCCTAACCTCGGCCCCCTCTTGGTCTGAGCCGAAGGCTCGTTTCTAGTTCAATCTTGATTCAGTCTGGGTCCGCACCCCGTCTCACCCTTTAAAACCGTCTAGGTCCAAGCCCAGGTTTGTACCCAGCTCGGTCCAGGTCCGAACCAAGCTCACACCCTGGTCTGAACCTAGACCAACCCTTGGTTCGAGATGAGACTCGTGCACCATCTAGTCTAGATCTTAGTCTAGGTTCTAGCATAGGTCTAGGCAATGAGTTGTCTCTAAAGCTAGACTAGACTTACCTTAGTTTTGAACCAAAATCGATTGAGTTTAGCAAGTCTAGGTTCCAGTCTAGTCTTAGCCTAGATCTTAGTCAAAGTTTTGCCCTTAAAGTCAGAACTAGGTCTGCCCTAGGTCGTCGAGTCTAGATATTACCTAAGTTTAGATTCTAAAACCCCGCCAAAATCATTCACCATGTCGGTCACTCAAGGCGACTATGATGATCACTCCACGGCTGACTCTAAGTCGAACCTGCCTAAACCTAGGGACCACTATGCTACAATCCCTTGAAACTATCAACATACCTCAGGCCTATCAATTATCCAACACCCAGGTCTTTAGTTAGAGACAGAGTCCCAAGCATCCACTCCTGATCTTGAAATTGGTGTGATCCGAAAGGCTAGTTCAGCCCGAATGACTCTGAATAGTCAAGGGGTCCGACCTGGAGTCGTCCTATAGGGGAATTTAGGGAACCAAAGTTGAAGTCGAGTGAGGGAAGAAATCCATGCAGCGTCTAACATCAATTCCTGTAACTCGAACCCAAATAAGGTTGAGGTCCAGCGATCTCAAGACCAAGACCCACCTAGGTCTATGGTATGCAACCCTACCCCGAGTCACCGTAGTACAACTTATGATGTCTTGAAAACTGTACGAGGTAGAAGTGTCGACCCAAACCGACCCCTAAGAGAGACAAGTGTCCAAGCTGCTCTCAAAAGTCTAGTTGACCTCGGATACACTGTTCTTTCCCCATCTTCCAAGTAAAGCTAAACCAACTTAGTGGTATAGGTCAACCCTTAGCACAACCGAGGCAGTCGATTCTTCAATCGGTCCCTCTAGTTCATCCGGTCCAACTAACCGTGCAATTTTTGCAGTTGGTGGCGACACCCATGTTTCTAGAATTTAGAAACATGTTTAACAGGAAGAGCGATCCAGATGCTCACGTCAAAGCGTATCTCCTCTGTGTGAGAGCTTTGCGAGACATGCCTAACGAACTGAAAGCCATATTTTTGAAAACATTGACTGATGAGGCCTTGAACTGGCATAGGAGAATAATGTCCGCTCAACCACACATCACTCCAAACAAAATGTTCAACCTATTCGTCTATCACTACTGCCGGTCGACACTAAGATCTCTCTCCCTAGGCGAGCTCAGTGCAATGAAGCAAAATGAAGGAGAATCCTTCGAGGATTTCATTCGTCGATTCCATGAGGCAAAAATTCGAGTCATAGAATACCCACTGACAGACCCAGCCAAAATCTTCATGGCCTTAGAGAACATTGCTCCTGAATACAGGGCCTTTTTGAGCCAAGGCCTTATCCCCCACTTCTTTAACTCCATGATCGAGCGGGTTGCATGATAGGAAAGAGCAAGAGGGACACCCCTCAACACGAGGCCAGACAACAAACCAATACCGACTCCCCAAAAAAAGAGCAAACTAATAACAAGGGGAAGGCTTCCAGTCAAGTTAACGAGATTGTCGTTAATGGACCGGCTCAAGGTTCAGCCACTTAGCAAAACAATTAGAACCAAAATTGAAGGGATCCGCTTAGAGCCAAAGCTCGAAATAATAACGAAAGGAAAAAGGATGATTTCACTCCTCCCAAAGACCAATTGAAAAAAGTGTTGGAATTACTCCTAGCAAGAAACATGGTTTTTCTACCGCCACCATCTGAACCACCATTCCAAGTCACGAACAAGAGCAGGTGGTGCAAATGGCATCAAAACCATGCACATGATACCCAAAACTGCATATATTTGAAACGAGTAATTCAGGGATTAATCAATAAGGGGGACATCATTGTCACACTTAGAAATCAACCCATTGAAGAGCCCAATCAAAAGATGGGTATCTTTACAAATCCTCTCCCTAAAAATATGGTCACAACGATCGAAAAGCCTGAAGCTCAAGACAACTAAAAAGAAAATATTGTCATTCACATGGTTGTGAGTGGAGACGAAGAAGAAGATCCCAGTCAATTCATATTGGCTTACGATCATCATTTTTGAGAACCTCAAAAAGATCTATTAGATCTTCTAAGAAGAAGCCCTTCATCTCCAAACCTCAGCAACCTTCCCAAGTGGGACAAATATGATGAAGATGACACACTAGAAATCGATATGATCAAGACTAATGAAAATGCGTCATCTTCAAAACATGGGGCTAACACCCTAAAGTCTCCCAATACTCTTGTAAGGGCCGACCCTATCGAGCTTCAGGCTGGCGAGGTTGATTTCTTAACCCCGAAGAGGCCAACTTTTCAAACCCATTCAACTGATGGTCGACACGCTTGATGAAAAGATGGGAAACTCCTCAAGAGCTAGACAACCAATAGGGGTTGTAGATCCCGATCCGAACAAGGAAATTCAGGGATCTACAACCACTTACGATCTATAGACTCATCTCGGGAAGATTCAAGCTCAAATCTCCATCTGAGAGCTACTCGCCATCTCACCAGCGCATCGGGCCCAGATGGAAAGGGTTCTTACCAAGACACACATCCCGAGCAACACATAGCTGAATGAGTTGTGCGGTATGATCAACCAACTAATGGCCACCAATGCCAATCGTGTTCAAGAATGATGACATCCCTGCCAGCTTCAACCGCTTTCATGTCCAACCTCTGCACATCAATGTATTCAGCAAGGATATGAAATACTGAGAGTGCCTTTTGATAATGGGGCATCCCTAAACATATGCCTTATGAAAACAATGAAGCAGATAGGCAACAACCTGGATGACTTCGAGCCGTGTCAACTAACTATCACTGCATACGACAAGACCAAGAGTCAAGCTGAAGGCATATTACCTCTCACACTTAAGATCGGTCCAGTCGTCCAAGTGATAAAGTTTTATGTCTTAGACATAAAACCTTCATTTAACATGAATATAGGAAGATCATGGCTACACGAAAACCTCGTGGTCGCTTCTATGCTCCATTAATGCCTCAAATTTCCAATGAAAAATGGCGTCGTGAAGGTATGCACTGACCCCCCTGCTTTTCTCAATCCTAGAATATATAATGGAAAGCTAGCCGTAGGGGTCGAGCTTGGAGAAATCCCACTCACTCCCATCGAGCAAGCTGATTGTGCCACCTTGTGCCTAGAGGCTAGCGACCCTGTTCCTCAAATTTTGCAAACTCTCGCATCGATGAAGGATATTGTCTAATGTCAAGAACGATACGGTTTCAGATCCCTCAAAGCTTGGCACATGCTCCTCTCCTAAGGGGTCCAACCAGGCAAACGTTTGAGAGTCAAGGGCAAGGCGTAACAGAGGCAATTTCTGAATCACCTCAAGCCAAAACTGAAAATGGGGATCAAAGAGGACTCGGGTGTTCTCTCACTTTATTTCAAAGCCAGATGAAGCCTTCAAGCTATCCAGGCTTTGTATACGGAGGCATTCAAAGCCTTGATCTTCTCGATGTTTGTCCTTCAAAATGGCCAAAGGTGATCCTTGATTCTCCAATAGGGAATAACTCTTCTTCCACATCTCAGCACAAACAAGAACTAAGAATTGAAGACCTTTTCGTTGGCCTGGATTTGAAGGTTTACACAATCGACTCTAACACAGCCAAACATACTCATATACCTATCCAAACCCACAAACAGAATTGGTCGATCACTTCTCTATCTCGAGAAATGCTTGAAGCAGATCAACGGCACCTTCAAGTCCTAGTGCCAAAAAATGGATAGGCGCAGGGTGGCCATCTAACCACCCTACGCATCCGGTCCCCAACATTTCCCTCGCCAGTACCGTAAGGGACACTTCTTGCAACATTTCAAAAATAGTGGAAAATTCAAAACATGATAAAACTTATAATAATGAAAAAGAATTTTAAAAAACGACGCTCACTTCAAATAGCCCAATAACGGTGCAT